>CAIGRP010037194.1:0-19014 GCA_903798385.1 Fraxinus cuspidata
TTACACAAATCAAAATTAAAAAAAAAATAAGAAAAGGAAAACAAGGAACAACGGAGCAGGCGAGGGCCGAGATGGTTCACTCCTTCACCTAAATCCTAATTCCTAATCACTTTCTTCTTCTGTTGTTGCTGAAAAATAGACGACGGTTGAGGCACGAAGGAGCAGGCGACTGGGCGAGCTGTCAAAAAATTTTGTTTTTAATCATGCTTTCGTAAAAAAATATTGTTAAAATGCTTTAAAATGTTGGTCAAATATTTAGTTGTATTTTAGTATTATTATTTATTTATTTTTTACAAATACAATGGACAAATAGGTTTTTTTACTCAATCTTAAAGAAAATTTTCAAGAAAACCCATAATCCAAAATAATTTATGTTGATTTGAGTTTGATTTTAAGAGCTAAAAAAATGGATGAACAAGAGAGTAATGTAAAATGTATTCTGTATTTTTGTGTAATCAATTTGTAAGTTACATTTGCAATATATACAACCATTCTAGAGTAGGGAGCAAGCAAAGAATAAAACTAACTACACGCGATACAAAAGCAAGAATAAAATATGTTGTAACAGCAAAGAGGGACCATAGGTGCACAATAGCAATCTCCAAAATTGAAACCAATTCTCACGTGTGCTGAGGCTGCTGAAGTGGATTGATGGTGATGAAATGCATATTTTAACATCACCTCTCAAGTTGTAGTTTATCTTTTAACTCCAAGCTTGTCCTTAAGAATGAGAAATCTGGTTTGTGAGATTGGTTTGGTTAGCAAGTCAGCTATTTGATCAATTGAAGGAACATATTCAATTTTCAATTTCCCTTCAAGAACCTTGTCTCTTACCAAATATATGTCCAATTCAATGTGTTTGGTTTTGGCATGGTAAACACGATTTGAAGCCCAAGCATTTACACTGAGATTGTCACACCAGAGTATATGAAGTGATGAAGGACTTAACTTGATTTCTTTAAGCAAGGATTCAATCCAGGTAATTTCAACAGCTGCTTGTGCCAGTGCTTTAAATTCAGACTCTGTGCTCGATCTAGCCACAACATGCTGTTTTTTCGAAGACCAAGCTACAAGAGTATCACCTAGATAAACGTAATAGCCGGTTGTTGATCTCCTATCATCAGGACAAGATGCCCAATCTGCATCAGCAAAACTTGTGATATATAATCTGTAACTTTTATGAATCCAAAGTCTTTCTTCAATGGTTCCTTTCAAGTATCTAAAGATTCTCTTAACTCCTCTCTAGTGAACATCTGAAGGTGCATGCAAGAATTGGCTCAGCTAGTTGAAAGCAAAAGTAATATCAGGACGTGTATGTGCTAGATATTGTAATCCTCCAATGGTACTTTGATAAAGAGAAGGGTCTGCCATCATTTTTCCTTCATCCTTGGAGATCATTTTGCCTACTGTCATAGAAGTGGCACAAGGTTTGAGATTTTCTAGATTGAACTTTTTCAGCATGTCTTTTATGTATTTGGTCTGAGTAAGATGTAGGCCTAAGTCATTTCTTTTTACCTCAATTCCCAAAAAGTGATGAAGTTCCCCCATGTCCTTCAAGGAAAACTGAGCATTCAAATTGTCATTGAAATGCTGTAAGATCTTCTGCTCATTTCATGTAACAACAATATCATCAACATAGACTAAGACAAAGATAACTTGATTTTGATCCATGTAAAAGAACAAGGAGCTGTCTGCCTTTGAATTTGAGAAACGCCAATCAAGAAGAGTTTTCTTTAACTTCTCATACCAAGCTCTTGGAGCTTGTTAAAGTCCATAATGAGCTCTTTTCAGCTTGCAAACAAAAGTAGAATTTTCTCTGTCAATAAATCCTTATGGCAGCTTCATAAACACTTCTTCATTCAATTTTCCATTCGGAAATGTATTGTTAATGTCAATTTACCTAATGCTCCATCCCTTTGAAACTACAAGGGTGAGAATTATCCTTAAAGTTGAGGCTTTGATAACAGGGCTAAAGGTTTCATGATGATCAATTCCTGAGGTTTGCAAGAGGCCCTTTGCAACCAATCTTGCCTTGTGCTTTAGTATTTTGCCCTCAATATCACGTTTAAATCTAAACACCCATTTATTTCCAATGACCTTTTGATTGATCAGTGGTGGCACTAGTTTCCATGTTTCATTTTTCATCAGTGTTTGGTATTCATCTTCCATTGCTTTTCTCCAATATTCATTTGATAAAGCCTCAAGTGCATTTTTGGGCTCCAGAGTATTGTACTCTTTGCACTGAATTGAATAAACTTTAGGTTTGAAAATACCTACTTTGCTCCTGGTAATCATGGGATGCTCTGCAGTGATATTTCCCTGATCTGAACGCTGAATCCTCTGTGTTTCTATACTGACATTTGGCTGATTACTGAATTCAGTCTGTTCAACTTGAGTATCTATTATCTCTTCTTGATTTGTCACATGTGTGGCTTCAGCATTTATGTCTGAGTAACTACTTCCATTTATCTCAGATACTAAGTTCTCAGCAATTCTTGTTGAGCAATCTCAGAGGGTAACGCTGTTGGAGTTGCATTAGGATATGCTTCATCATTTGAGCAGGTTTGGTTATGATTTGGAGAGGTACAGAGAGGCAGATAGTAGATGATGGTTTCAGGTGTTTGTGGATTGGTTCTTTTGTTGAGGAAACCAAATTTAAAAGGAAATTCACTCTCATTGAACACTACATGCCTGGAAATGTATATTCTATCTATTTGGATGAGACATTTGTAGCCTTTGTGGGAAGCACTAAAGTCAAGAAATACACATTTTGTTGAATGGAAACTCAGTTTATGGGATTGGTATGGACTGAGACAGGGATAGCAGGCACAACCAAAGATTTTCAACGACTTGTATTCAATTTGCTCATTTTTTAGAACTTAGCTGGGAGCTTTCATTTTGAGAAATGTGGTAGGTAGCTTATTTATAAGATAGGTGGCTGTATGAAATGCTTCCCACCAATAGTGTAAAGGCATGGAAGCTTGAGCAAGCAAGGTTAAACCAGTTTCAATTATATGCCTATATTTCCTCTCAGCTCTACCATTTTGGGGTCAAGTGTAAGGACAAGATAAACGCATTTCAATGCCTGATTTTTTAGCTAAGTCATTAAATGATCTGAATTTTCCTCCCAATCAGATTGGATAGCTTTTATTTTTCTATCAAGTTTGTTTTCTACCAGATTTTGGAATTGAATAAACAGACTTAGAGCTTCAGATTTGTTTTTCATGGGATAGATCCATGTAAACCTGCTATAGTCATCAATGAATATGATATAATATCTAAATCCAGAAGTAGAAATTGTGGGTGCAGGCCCCCAGACATCAATATGAATCAGATCAATGGGAGCTAAAGCATGAGAAGAAGATAGTTTGAAAGGCAATAAGTGTGATTTGCCAAGCTGACATGCATCACGCAAATGGTTGATTTTATTTGCATCAAGGCTTTCATTACAAGACTTAAAAACTTGAGACATAACAGAGGTTGTGGGATGTCCTAGTCTCATGTGCCATTGTTTCAGCTTGTTCTCATAATCACAGGTGACTTTCTAAAAATTTGATACGGTAAAAGTGGAGAGGTGTGACTTGTTTAGTGGAGTCGACTATTGACAGTAAGGTCTTTTGGCTTGAATTGGATGCTCAAATTGATAAAGTCCATCCTTAAGCTTCCCTTCCAACAGCACCTCCTTCGTTTGTTGATCCTTAACAACACAGAAATTAGGATGAAATTCCATAAACACACTATTTTTAGAAGTTAACTGATACATTTAACAGATTCTTTTTAATTGAGGGTACAAATAGCACATTACTGAGCATCAGTGACTTGTTGTTTAATGTGTTTATGTGATTAGTGCCAATATGAGAGATAAGTAGCTTATTACCATCACCCACAGCAAGATGTTTCTTACAACCATATTCAAGTACATCAATCAAGTTCTTCTTCTCAGATTTAACATGGTTACTTGCTCATTAATCAGCATACCAAGTAGGATCTATTATTGTACTAGGTGAAGCTATGAAGGCTGCTGGTTTTGAGTTGTTGTTGGTATAAAGCTGATTAGACCTGGATCCCATAAATCTTTCATCATACTGGTTATAACATTTATCTGCAGAGTGATTATTTAAACCACAAATTTGGCAGGGTCCCTTGACTTCAGCAGCTCTCCCAAATCTTCCTCTGCTCCTACCTCATCTATTGTTATAGTTTATTCTTCCATGGTTGGATCTACCTCCTCTATTATGGCCTGATCTGTGCACATAGTTAGCTGATGTGTGATTCAAATTAACAGAGGCTAGTCTATTTCTCACAGAATTAAGATGTTCAATTCGACTTTCAAAAGTCATCAGACCATATTGAAGTTCAGACCAAGAGATGAACTCTTTGCTAGTGATTTGTACAACTATAGGAGTGTACTCTTCATCAAGTCCAGCTAACACTTGTGTAACTAGATCATTATGAGGAATATTCTTTCCTGCAATTTCTAGATTGTCACAAGTTGTTTGATGGTGTTCAGGTATTGATCAATACTCAAAGAACCATTCCTGGTTATTTGGAGTTCACTGATTAAGAAAATAACTCTGGACTTGTTCACTACACCGTAACTATCTTGAACAGCATTCCACATACTACAAAAAGTTGTTGATCCTATCACTCCCATAGAAATTTCAGCAGTCATTGATGAGTAAAGCCATCCCATCAAGGGCTGATCTGTTGACATCCATCTTCCGTACTCAACATTTGGAACCATTTCGACAGTCACTCTTGCTGCTCCTGTGGTTTTAGTTGCAATGAATTCAGCTGGGCAGATCTTTGTTCCCGTGATGAAACCTTCGAGGTTATGACCCTTGATGATATGTACTACCATGTTTTTCCACAACAAGAAGTTATTCTTGTCAAGCTTCACCGGTGGAACCTGTGTAAAGCTGATTCCAAGTGATAGCAGTTGATTTTCTCCCAACAATGGAGGCATCAATGTGTTCGATGTTGGCTGGGCATATTGAGTGCTATCATTGGATCCTTTGTTATCCATGAGTAGGCTCTGATACCAAGTTAGATTTTAAGAGCTAAACAAAATGGATGAACAAGAGAGTAATATAAAATGTATTCTGTATTTTTGTGTAATCAATTTGTAAGTTACAATTGCAATATATACAACCACTCTAAAGTAGGGAGCAAGCAAAGAATAAAACTAACTACATGTGATACAAAAGCAAGAATTAAATCTATTGTAACAGCAAAGAGGGACCACAGGTCCACAATAGTAATCTCCAAAGTTTAAACCAATTCTCACGTTTGCTGAGGCTGCTGAAGTGGAGTGATGGTGATGAAATGCGTATTTTAACAATTTGAGAATAAGAATGCGATAGAAAAAATTTTAAGACATAAATGTGATAATATATAAAGAACATGGACATTTAATGCAATTAAAATTAGTTTAGTTTATTAAAAGCCGTTGTGTCAATATATTTATCCAAAAAAATTAAGGGAATTATGATAAAATTTATGTGCTTTGCCCAATATTGAACTCTGTGTTCCACTATAAATTTAGCTAGCATCGTTGATGACGTTTGATCAACTAGGTCTTGAAGACAACAAACTTGGATATCTAATTTGGTAATTGTCTGTAAATTATAAATAAATAGAAATAAAACATAAATAAATAAATAGTACTTGTAAGTTTATAAAAAAAACAATTTAACACTTTATAAACATTGACATAGGCTTAAGAGTTAAAGACACAATTTTTGTTCAAACTTGCAATGAATCTTTTGCACTTTACGTCCCAATTACTTTTCTATACCTCACAACAACTCATAGTTAAAATCGAACATCAAAAATATTAATTAGCAACCATCTAAAAAGCACCGATACGAACACGAGTTTCCAACACGATAAGTATCAGACATGTCGACATGCAATTTTTGAAAAAGTTTCGACACGATACGTCACCGACATGTTGATTAAAATATTATTTTTTTACCTTTTTTAATTTAATAGGCTAAAGTAATAATTTATATATATAATTAAACTTTATATTAAATTTATAAATTTGTTACAAATAGAAATTTTATTATCAATATTATGGGGCCCAACAAACTTTTTACATACTTTTACCAACAACGCTATTTGTACCAAGTTCCTTGACAAAAGTGGTTCACAAAGTGACGTGTAGGGTGGAGATCAAATGGCAATGGACGGTTGTGATTTTAAATTTACTCCAAACTGAGGGTGCCAAAATGGAGTATATTTGTGGGAAAAAAATTGAATGTCTGCAACAATCCACAAACCATTTTCTCTCCATATTTTCCCCAAATCAATCTCCTCGTCCAAACCCATTTCCTCTCAATTTGAAATTACACAAAATCGAGATTTGAACAATGCATAACCCATTACGCGGTTGATGACACAATACAGAGGCGGAAATTAGGCAGCATATTCTTCGTCTTCTCCATATACAAAGGCAGAAATTGGACTTCAAGGTTAGGCAGAAATTTTCGACGAAGTCGCGTGTTTTTTCCATCTTCTCCACTCCAGCCATTATCTCCATCTCCGGAACCGGGTCATTACAAATGACGGTATGAATGTCTATATTTTTTAGGCTTTTCTCCACTCCAGCCATATATGCTGTAAATGTGTTGTAACTTGTTTGGGTTGAAAGTTTGAACTGAAGTTTGGGTTGATTTAATTTGGTAACCTAAGTTATCTAGCAATGAAATATTGAGAATTTTGAAAAGCCCAATTGGATGCTACTGAATGGAAAGTAGAGGAAGATGAAGCCCATAGAAGATGTACAATAAAAAAAGTTCCCAAAAGGGCAACAGATATAAAACGAATTTGGTCGTTTTGTGCTTTGTGTAAAGAAAGTCGATGGAAAAAGGGAAATTTGTCAGCGTTAGAAGTGGAGCAATCTCCGGTATGATAAGCTTGATGAAGAAGCTGTGTAATTATATGAATGGAAAACTTAAAGAAATCATAAAATAGGAAATTGAGCTATGAACTTGGCTTTTTGTCTCATTAAGTAATTCTCTATCATAAATTATTCGAGCCTAAATTAAACTTAAACACAAAATTATTTTTGAAAAGAAAAACTTAGGCTCTTTCAACCGTATAATATAGTTATACTCAGGGGTAGATTGGGGACTCCCCAGCCCATTTCAGTTTTCCAAGGTTAAACCTCATTGGTGCCAAGTGTGGTGCTAGACGTTTAAAACTTAGTAATAATAATTTATAGAACATGTATTTAAATTTTAATGGTTTGATTTGGTGCCATTTGAAGTTGGCCCAACACATATTTATAGAATTGAGCTAGATTTTGAATGAAGGTTGGGCATTTTGAACACCTAAATAATGAGTGAGTGTTTATGTTTTACAGGATCAACCAAACATGGAAGATGCTTTGTCCATTGATTCCAAAAATGAAATTGTAGAGGACAATGTGAATGTCGTGGAAGATGAAATAATAAGAGGAGATGGAATGATTGTGCATGAAGTTGGTATGCAGTTCAAGGATGAAAAATAAGTGTATGATTTTTATGCAAGATATGCTTATGCCGTAGGTTTTCCAGTTAGGAATAGGAGTTCGACGAGGGATGATGATGGTGTTTTGAGATTTGAGATTTGTCACGTTGACGTGTAGTAGGGAGGGACGAAGAATTAGTACTACAAGCACTTCTTTGAAGCCGCAACCAACAATGCAGACGGGTTGTAAAGCTAGGATCTCTGCATCTTCAGATATCCATGGTTACTCGAAAATTAACACAGTCCACCTTGACTACAATCATAAGACGAGTCCTACTAAGTCCAGGCTGTATCAATGCAATCGAGATTTTAGTGCATACGTGAAACGAAAGCTCGAAGTGAATGATGTAGCAGGAATACCATTGCATAAAAGTTTTAACTCCGCAATAGTTGAGGCCGATGGCTACGAGAACATGACTTGCGTTGAAAAGGATTGTCAGAATTATATCGAACAAGTAAGACAACTAAGACTTGGTGAGGGTGATGCATCTGCAATACAGTCTTACTTTTCTAAAATGCAATCCCGATGCTCTGGATTTTACTTCAGTATTGACTTGGATGATGATTCTCGCCTGAAAAATGTCTTCTGGGCTGACAATCGGTGCAGGCAAGCATATAAGGAGTTCGGGGACGTTGTGACATTTGATACAACCTACCTTACTAATAAGTATGATATTCCATTCACCACTTTTGTTGGTGTGAATAATCATGAGTAATCAATGTTGTTTGGTTGTGGTTTGCTATCGAATGAGAACACAGATACATTTGTATGGTTGTTCAAGATATGGTTGAAGTGCATGTATGGTCAAGCTCCGTAGGGAATAATTACCAATCAAGACAAAGTGATGCAAAATGCAATTCAGATAGTTTTTTCGAATACGAAACATAGATGGTATTTGTGGCACATATTGAAAAAATTGCCAGAAAAGTTTGGATATTATGTAGATAAGGCTTTGATCTTTGCGGCTATACATGTATTGGTTTATGATTCACAATTTGTCGAAGAATTTGAAGAAGGATGGAAAGTGATGATCGATACGTATGACTTATGCGATAATGCTTGGTTGTCCAGATTGTACAAAAATAGAGGTCGTTGGGTGCCATATTTGTTGAAAACAACTTTCTGGGCTTGTATGTCAACAACATAAAGAAGTGCAAGCATAAACGCCTTCTTCGATGGTTATGTGCATCTAAAGACATTGTTGAAGCAATTCGTCGAACAATATGAGTGAGCACTGCAAAATAAGGTAGAAAAGGAATTTCAGGTCGATTTCAAGTCTTTCTCTCAAATGCTACTTTGTGCGACCATGTACGAAATGGAAAAACAATATTAGGAATTGTACACCATTTCGAAGTTCAAGGAAGCTCAAGTCGAGTTTATAGGAAAGGTTTACCATGACATCATGTCTGCCTCAAAAGGACATCTGGGGGTGACGTATGAGGTTTGTGAGGACATCATTTGTGTCGAGCGATGAAGGAGAAAAAATTTTCAGATGTCATTTAATAGAGAGAACTGTGAAATCATCTGCAGTTGTCACCTGTTCGATTTTGGGGGTATAATATGTAGGCATGCAATCACAGTGTTGATACGTAACGAGGTAACCGTGATGTCGGATCGGTATATATTGCGCAGATGGATGAGGAATGTTAGTAGAGCACACACGCGGGGTCGCCGTGAATTATTTTGGTATGGTTAGTACTCCTAGACAATTGAGGTATGACGAGATGTGTCAGGCATTTTTCCACGGTGGCAGACCTTGCAGCAGATGATGAAGGGAGGTATCGTGCTATCATGGATTGGATACAACTTCAAAATAAAGAGCTTAGGTTGACGAAGTCGAGTTCCGGTAGTAATATCAATTTGCAGTGTGTTGCATCTCAAAATCAAAGCAGCGGGGCTGTGAGGGATCTGACATCGTCGAAGAAAAGGGGAGCTCTGAAAACAAAACGGAGAAAAAGCCCATTGGAGGCGAGCGCTAAAAATCATATGTATATTCGTATGAATCAATGTTTTTTCACTTCATTTTATACAGTAATACCAATTTCGTTCTAGTGTACATGCAGGTGCGATCGAATAAAGGTTCCGCCACCTCCTCAACAGCAATAATCAATGCCAATGCCAATGCCGTACTCATTTTCGCAACTCCTACTGGTTAGTATATTAATTTCACGATTTTTTATGCAATTTTTTGTATAATTAATGCCGGCAACATGATGTAGGGTGACGGTATGAGCCGTGTGCTCACAAAAGTAGGTACTAGCTCGAGTAAGTAGAGACAGAAACAAGTTCCATCATCTACGTTGATCCCTACTACGACGACAAACGTAGTTCTGAATTCACAAGGTACGTATATATTTTAATCACAACACTTAAATTTGACAACTAATCGACTCTTATTAATTTCAATTCACACGTTAGGGAATGAGAACCCATACAACGATCCACATTTACCACATCATGGTGGCTCCATTTAAATTGAGGCGAATAGCTAAGCAATGGGTCATCTGATGGAGCAAAATACGTCTTCACGAGATTTGTTGTATGAAATTTTCAACTTTAATTGAATGGAGGGTTCGAAATGTATATTTTGTGATTTACTTGCTTTCATTGTAAGTTATGAAATGTATATTATAATACCAAATATTGGTCTTGTTTGGATGCTATAAATCCCAAGTGAACGCTAATGTAATAAATGTTTATTGCAAGCATAGATTGTTTTTGTTTTGGATGATTTGTAGTTTGGATGATGATTGCTATAATAAATGTTTAGTGCAATAATGAAAAACAGTAATGCTATTTGGAAGATATCTCTCCAGGTTTATAATTCGAAAACATAACTACCTAAGCATTCACCAAACTACTCATATTATAATTTCACGAACGTCCAAGGTACTCATAAGTAAAAAAATTTACTTCAACCAAAATGTACCAATTGACTGCACTAAACTATCGACCAAATTCAAATTTACAACATGCCGCTAGTTAACACAATATGATCAGTTCACCGTAAACAACTAATCAAGCCGTGTCTATCCCCTTCAGTTTTCCTTCGGCAGGTAATTTTTCTCGACGGACCGTCACATTCACAGTCACATAAATCAAGAGCTCTTCTTCGTTATTTAGCCAAAATTGAGATTGGAACATTCGCGACACTTCAACTTCTTTATTCGTGGCTAGTTTAGCCCTAGTAACGCTAGATTGACCGATTGCTTCTCCATCTTTGCACCAATCCCAAAACCCACACTTCACACTACAACATTTGAAGAATTTGCCTTTGTTTAAATTGTCCCTTTCAACCTCTAAAAACTTCTTAAATCCATGCACACAAAGTGGACATAGATGTTTTATCGGGCAATCACCGAAGAAGTGTCCAACACTTCTGCAACCTTGGCAAACTCCGGAGTTCTTTCCCGACATTCTGTGTTCCTGAATCAAACCAATTTACATACTCATAAGTCTAGCAAATGTCAAACTGAAAAAACGGAAACTTCAACATCTCTGTGAAATGTTCAAGGAGCAAAGCAAATGGAAACTTCGACATCTCTGTCACCATTCAATTCACAGAAATTAAAAAACAAAATCAACTCAGGCATCAATTTCCTCATAAACCAATCAGCTCAGACATCAATTTCCTCGGATTAAATAGCAAGAAACCAATCAGCTCAAACATCAATTTCCTCATAACAAAGAGTAAAAAAAAAATTTTTGAAATTCAGCCCCTGTTTAGTACACATTAAAATTTTCATTCTCATTTTTCTACTCATTTTCAACCACATATTATTCATTAAAATAATATTTTACATCACATCAATAGCTTTTCCTTCTTTTTCAACCACAAATTCTCAATCAATCTACTATTTCAGAATACATTCTCTCAAATTAATGTGGCTCAAACACACTCCAATCACATAGCCATTAGTGTACTGAAATAATAAATCTCACATTATTAACATCAAATAACCAATTTACGCAATCAGCTAAGCCATCGAGCCGCAAAGCACAGAAATTTAAAAACAAAATTTGAAATTTAATCATAGACTTGAACCTCACAAACAAACAATCACATAAATGTCATTGCTGGAAAACCAAAAAAGAACTCAGACCAAAGAATTTAGCGGTAATAGAACGATTCAGAGATGAGATTTGTCGACGAATTTTTGGTGGTATTCAATCATCTTTGACACGGCGTGGGCTTTCAAAACGGTGAGGAGCAAAGCCAAACCAAACTACTGGAGTTGACCGGCTGCCAGAGATGGGGATGATGCTGAAGGTGCGGATACTGCCGAACCCGAGTGGCTGGTGAAGGTTTGTGATTTGGGAGGAAGGGTTTGGTTTCAATTGATTTGAGGGAAATGGGGAGAGGGACGACGATGTTGGGTTTTCAAAATTTTAAGGTTTTTTTTTTTAAATTGATGCCACGTGACTTTGTCAATCAGTTTTGTCAATTGGCTTTGTACATATAGCACGGTTGTACTTTTACAGTGCATTCTAGAGACTTTTCATTTCCTTCCACTGACTTTTCACTTCCACACGTCTCTTCCTTCTTTCCTCTTTCTCAATCTTCTTCTCCACCTTCACCTTCTTCTTCACAGCCCATCTTTCTTCTTCCAACCATCTGCATTTTTTTCATTTTTGACACGTTGCAAGGAATTTTGACACGTGTCCGTGACGTACCAGTGTCGGGGATGTGTCGGACATCGACACCGGCAGTTTGTACGTGCTTCCCAGGCTGTCGTAAAAAATAATAGAATTACAATTGGTAGTTACACACTCATGGCCAGTAAAAACAAGAATTTAACTACTTTAATTCTATCTAACACAGTTCAGTTCGAAATATCAAATATGTCCTGCCGATTTTTAAGTTCAAGTCAATTGAATAATGTGATTGATGAGTGGACAGACAGGTCAGGTGCACCCTCGACTAAATATTATCAACATATTTAGTATGTTTGAACAGACCTCACTCCACCACCTCCCACCCCGCGGTACCTCTCCCTCCATGGCAGCAGGACTAAAGGAAAAATAAAAGAAATTGGAATTCAAATCACATAAATTAGAAAGTGTGCTTAGCATTTCACCATTGTACAAATATTACAAAAATTATAGGAGCAGCCAATGATACCGTCCATGTAAAATGGACACTCGACGGCACCAATATTAAGATTGACTAGATCTATCAGTAGCAATAAACTGAACAGAGTGACCATAAAAATTCATATAAATGACGTCAAATTTACGAAAACTAGAGTTTTAACTTCTATATCTCAGAAAAAGCATAATCCATGACGAGATCAGCCTCGATTTTGTCAAAAATAAACTTCAAAAAGCATCTAATAGACTGAATCTGAGCACATTTAATTTAAAGCAAATCAGTAACTTCCTACTTTAAACTAACACAACTGACCTTTTTGGGATGGTTCCCATTTCTCAGAATGATAGGATGAATAGCATGATTACATTCAGCAGAAACACCGCAGGCCAAATATAATCGGAAGGTTGAGAACATATCTAGAGCTTAAGAATATGGTTTACGACCAAAGGCCAATGATAAGCAAACTATCTGATAGTTTGTCTCCTACGACCAAAGGTTTATAACCCTCTCGATTTCTTCGGGACCCAATTGATCCTTCTTCGCCTCCAAAACTCCCAAAGCTTGAAGAGCCTTCCTCTCGGACCCAGCCCTTGAGTACATGTCACAAAGGCTTATATGCACCTTGAGTGGAGGAGCTTCCCCTTGCATTGCAATCTTATACAATATCTGTTCAGCTTCATCGACCAGCAGCAATTTGGCCAACCAGTCGACCAGAACTGTATAAGTAGCGATTCCAGGCTCGAAACCGTCCTTCTCAAGCTCGAGTAGAAAATTTAAAGCTTTATCCAAAAAATTCTTATATGCATAAGCTGCAATCATGCTAGCAGTGCATCTGTCATCCGGTTTGTGCCCAAGTTTCATCAGGTAATCAAAATTATGCCGAGCCTGATCAGGGTCACCAGCTTGACCAAATGTCTCGACCAGTAACGTACAGGATTCCAAACTTGGTTGGAAACCAGCAAACTGCATGGTGGTAGAAATTCGTAGGGCTCCATTAACATCACCACGCTGGGCAAAGGATTGAAGCAAGGCCATAAATATCTCCTTTGTGGGTTTCATGTCCCTTGATTCCATTTCTCTCATCAATGACTCGCCCATCTTTGGTTGCCTGGCTTTGACATAGGCCATGATCATAGAAATGTACACCTTCATGTCCGATTTGAATCCATGACTCCTCAAATCATCAAATGCTTCTTTTGCTCGATCAAGAGTTCCTGATTTACTGTACATGCTTACCATAATAGTTGATGTCAGAATATCAGGTAGAATACCATTTTCATTCATCTTCTTGAGAATTCTTTCAGCATCTTCTAAGCAATTTTCTCGAGCATGTGCATCAATCAGTTTTGAATAGTCACGTATGTTGGTCTGGAAGGACTCTTCACCGAGTAGAAATTCTGCAATCTAAAACAAATCATTGATCAATGGTCATGTCAGGATCAAAACATAGAAAAAGTATCCTCCGACAAGTAACTGCGTGCATCATGACCACAAAATACTTGATGTCGGATTGGCAAAAAGAAAGTGTTTGGAATTTTATGGTGTTCATTGCAGAAGAAAAGGTTCATAGAAATAAAAAATTAGCTAACAGAAATTACTTCATCAAATTTTCTCAGATGTTATCGATTAACTAAGAATCTTCTAATCATGTTTCTAATCTCCTAATATGTTTATAATAAGAATTATTTAGCTAATGAGTTGGTTTCTTGAATTCATGCGGCACATCTAGTGCCATTCAAATGTCAGCAATGCACAAAGCTTTGATCCTTAAAATACTGAAAAATTTCAAAAGCAATCAGAAATATCTTCAATACCATACAGCACTGCGGAATATACAAATTATCCATTCACATATGCAACGGAGGCAGTTTTCAGATTGAAAGTGGTCATAAACATCCTTGGGGAGAATGGGGTGACTTATAGGTTTGAGAGAATAATCTAAGTACTTTGTCTTCCTGGGATCTCTGTTTTACCACTCTAGCTTACATCATACAACACTTAATGCATAAAATTTTCAGTCCTTTAGTTGTGATAGTGTCTCGAAGGAATCTGCAATTCTATGTGATATAGATGATTAAAAAAGACAAAACAAATTTCCATATTTTTCATCTGTTCATTTACTTAATGTCAATTCAGTGGTTTACAATAACTCGACACAACAAATGGTCGAAGCACAGGCGTATCTTAGCTATTTAATAAGGAGGCAGATGTCATAGTACATTTGAATCAAACTAAAACTATAAACCCAGATTGAAATATTATGCTAAACAACATGGAAAACCAGAATACAGACAATGTTGCGCCAAACTAACATTTCATAATCATGCAAGT
Source organism: Fraxinus cuspidata (assembly GCA_903798385.1). Lineage (NCBI taxonomy): Eukaryota > Viridiplantae > Streptophyta > Magnoliopsida > Lamiales > Oleaceae > Fraxinus > Fraxinus cuspidata. The sequence continues at coordinate 14,940 of CAIGRP010037194.1, forward strand.
ATAGGGAGAACCGCTGAATTACAGATCAAAAGAAAATCTCTTCTACAGTGCAAATATATGTAGTATTATTAGACAAGAATTTAGATGGGAATTGGGTGAAGTGGTGTACCTTAAAGCATACACGAGAATTCTGTTCTTTCAATCTGTCAAGAAGACTAATCCAGTCAATCCTGCTAGGCTGAAGAAGCTCCTTCCATTCAGCTAAAAGTGGAGCAGGATCATCATCCTCTTGTAATGAGAGGATTTTGTCATCAACAAGTTCGCACTTCCCGGATATTGGCTTTGGCTCCTGAGGCCAAATAGCTTCTCCACTCTCGTGAATTTTATCAGCTACCTCAGCCCATGTTGGATCAGACAAATCAAGTCCATAAATCTTGTACTTAATCTTCCCATGTCTTTTGGGAAGCTCCACAACATCAGGCTTCTCTTCAGCCACATTATTATCATCCTTCATGCCCACGAATTCTGTTTTTAGTGTCTCTTGTTGGGCTTCAGTTTGGGATTCCATTTTTCGAAGCTTTTCCAAACTCTGATAAAACTCACTTGCCTCCATCTTCTCCCGTGCCAATTTAAATCTGAGCTCTCTCAACATATCCCCACGTATACCCACTTCACCGGCAAACCTGCACATGTCCTTAACTTCCTCAGACTGAAGAAAACCCTTCATTTTCTCCTTCTTCCTTTCTTTCTCCATATCTTCCAAAACCACATGGCTAACCTCCCACACCGTTCTCCAAAGATCCTCACTGAAATCCTGAGAAGGTGTGGATGAAGAAGCCTCAACCATCTGCTCAAGACTACCTCTTTCCATTTCTGACACAACCTTTCGAACAATAATCAAAAGCATCCCATCAATGGTTTTCTTATCACAGTCAGTATATGCTTCAGAAAGCTTTCGTCTCATTCTCCAAACGAACCTGGACAGGAACTCATCTGTCGTCGCGTTATCATCTGACTCAGTTTCTGAATCATTATATGAGCCATTTAGTTGGGCAGTGTGAACAAATCTACCAAAATGTGAATTTGATTTATAGCTGCAGACTATATAAAATGCACCACAACTTTCTGGTGAACAAATCGAAAGGGATGTGCCGGAAGCAATAATTGCACAATGTCTATGGTAACCAAGGTATGAAGTAAACACTCTACCATTGCGTTTTGATATATTATTGATAGACTGTCTTGAAAAGAAGTGCCTCAGATTCATGTCTATCTCTATGTATGTGTGTTATAGAGGACGTCGCGGCAACAGCTAAATTCAGGTTTTACAATCTAAATTCAAGTCACTTCAGCAAAGGCTTCAAACAATAGCAGATTAAACTATAGATAACACTGATCTGCAGTTCCTTTCTACCACATGGATAAAAATTTCGGAGAACAATACATCTCATTCCAGAATCCCTAAAAGTGCCTCAACCTGGAAACGAAGAGAAATTTAAGAAAGAACTAATTCAAAACTATTTCTTGAACAAAACTTTATTAAAAGAAGAAACGCAAACGGAAATGCTAGCAATTTTGTTAATAAACACCGACATTATTATTGATTAAACAAAGAGCCACTAAGTAATTTAACAGTAATTGAATTTTAGACAATACCCAGAAATCTAAAATGGAAATTACTCAAATTTTGCAAACTCGGATGTTAAAACCGCATAAAACCAACTATCATCGAAATTTCGAACAAATTAAAAAATCACATTCACAAAAAAAATAATAATAATAATAATTGACAAATGAGTAAAACTAATCTCAGTGCGACCAAGTGCGAGAGAGATTTACCTGCAGCCCAGAGAGCGAAAATGGTAACAGGTAAATGCAATTGGATAAAACCCTACTATCACCGCTTTTCAAAACCTGGACCGGGTTTTGAGTCTTCGGAGTAAAAAGTTTGATTAGTCACTGAACTTATCACACCGTCACATTGTAGTCACTGAACTTTCTTTTGCTGTTGAACGGTCACTGAACTTACAAACCCGCCACTCCATCCATCACTCAACAACCCAGCCTTTTGAAGATGTCCCATGTGGCTCGACGGAACTCCATGTGGCAACGGGCGGTGTCAACGGTGATCACGGTGGACGCAATTTCAAGTTCAAAATGCGAGCTCCTTCATTTTACTCCAAATCCATCACCCCCAATCCTTCCTTCGAGCCCTAGAATTCGTTTGAAAACTAACCCCATTTCCCCCAAATCATACTCGCAGGAGATAAAGAATAAAGAAGGTAAATTGATGTGAAAACCATTTCCCCCACTTTCCCCAATCAGTTGCTGCTGCAATTCGGCCTCAGAAAGTATTTATTCAATCCACTGGTCTGATTGGTGAAAGAATAAAGAAGGTAAATTGATGTATCATTGAAAGTTGTTTCTGTTTTTGAACTCGTAAAAGCATCAAGTATGGAGGTACCATTGACACTCAGAAAGAAGGTAAATTGATGCTCACTCAGAAAGAAGGTAAATTGATATACCATTGACACTCATGCAATAATTCGTGGAAATGAAGAAGAACAGAAGGGGATGATGATTTCAATGGATGAAGAGGCTGATCAGGGTTTCATTCTTGCATCTGCAAATTCTTCTAATCACCTTTCTTCGCGTTCTTTTTTGTAGGAATCAACAAGTTTCATTTCTCTTTGTTGTAAAATAGTCCTCGAATAAATATGGGATAAATTCCAAACCTTTCAAAAGAGTAAATGAACGGTCTCCGATTTCATGGATGCTTAGCTTATATTAAATATTCAGTGACGTGTCACGCTAATTACCAATAAATATAATTCTTTTTGGGACTCTCTATTATCTCTCGTCACATTAGTTAGTCTCTCACATCACTCGATGCTTAGTATAAGTTAAGCATCTATTATGTGGTGAAAGGACCTCTAGACGATTTTGGTCCAAAAATTTGTTGGTAGATCAATAATCATACATTTAACCTTAGTTTGACTAATTTTGAAAAAGGCAAAACGATGATTCTATATTTTTCACTTAAGATAATTTTTTTAAAAAAAATTATAATAATAAAATACTTCTTTATCTTTTCCCACTACGCTCCACGCCACCCCATCCATACCCCTTGCAACCGACACCCTTATCGTCTCCATTCAATGTCTAACAAATAAATTTTGCATATTTTGTCCTTCGTTTTTTCTTTTGAGAATTTTGTCTGTAATAAAAAATATTTAATGATTATGAATAATTTTTAGTTCGTAATATTAAAAACATAAATAGTTTATCTAATTTATTTTATCAAAGAAAATTTTGTCGAGAACAAAATATAAGTTCAAAAATAACTTATGAGTCGATATTATCATAAAACATGAGGAGTTATAGAAAGAGAGACAATGTTTTCCAAAGAGGGTGGAGATTTTTTTTATTATTATTATTTTAAATTTGGTTGAAGAAATTCGACTTAATCATATCTCATAACATCATGTATAAGTAAATCAATATGTAAGAGGTGACGTACATCTAGCACAACTCTATTAACATATGTGTTAGTATCTTATAAAAAATAAGAAAATAGTAAAATTTTATGAATGACGCCAACAACTTCCCATTGGTGATTTCAACGACGTTAGTTACGACATTTGATAAGTGTAGTTTTTACGTTTATTCGAGGCTCTAAATCATGATATTTTATTGTCTTTTAAATGAAATTTTACCTAATTTATGTTATATTGTATTTTGTATGTAAAAATTTATGTTTAATGAAAAATTAAAGAAAAGAAAGCAAAATAGCGAAAAAATGAAAAAATTCATAGTACGAGGACTTGGAAGCAAGCATTAAATTTACACTCAGACTCAGAAAGAAGGTAAATTGATGCCTCTTCATCACTTTAAATTCTGTGCATTGTTGTTAAATTTCATCTGCATAATTACGTTCATTCCACCCTCGTTCAGTTTATACTTAGCAGCCCATCTTTGTATCTTCCCTGAAGTAGTTTTTGGCAGACTCCCAGATTTCACAAGAACCACCATTCCCACTCCAATTTGCTCTTCCTTGATCACAGATTTTCTTATTCCTTCACAAATTTTCCGGGAAATTTCTGGATCGGATTGAGTTTTCTGCAACTCTGCAACA
>CAIGRP010037204.1:0-10509 GCA_903798385.1 Fraxinus cuspidata
GTGATTTTTTAGTTAAAAACTGAATGGTAATTTTGTCTTTTTATCACTTAAAATCTTTTGAATTTCCTTCTATTTTCAATTCTGGGTCAAAAGCCATTTGTCCAAAATAATTGTGTTTCCTGGCTGTTTGGCCAAATTTTCCTTGATTTAATTCATAGTGACACATACAATTTAAAATTTATATAAACAAGAGATTGCAACAACTACTTCATTACTTTTGTCGATAATAGCATAAAATATTAATATATGTATCTATTTAAAAATAAGGACGAAACTACATAAATTTTTTTTCTCTATAACAATAAAGTTGAAAATCAACTAATAAGAATTAAGGTGGTAAGAGGTGATCGAGATGTTGAGTAGAAAGTATCATTTGTTGAATTTTGTATACAACACGGAATCACATATAAAACCACAACACCCCATTTCATCTTAGTAAAATGGTGTTGCTAAACATAAAAATTATATTTAAAAAAGGGAAAATTACAGCCACGGTACCAAACATTTTATTTAGTAGCAACTTTGCCCAAGCCTTTCATTTGTGCCTTCCATGGTACTAAACCTTTCAAAAATTCGCAGGTGAAATCCAAATGGATGGAAACTGTTAGTTGATCAAAGAATTAACATTGACCATAATTTTGACTAGTTTTAAAATGATAAATTGGTAAATTTACATGTTTTAAAAAAAACATAATTACAATATATTAATAATTAAATAAAAAATATTATTCATCTTCTTCTCCACTCACTCACTCCCCAAAACCAAAACCCACTAAAATTGGCACCCACCAAAACCTCACTCACTAAGAATCACCACCGCCAAAACCAACAACATATCTGAAGATAACCTTTAAAACCCATAGATGCAATTAGAAATCGACGCTTTACTTGCCATTACAGACGTCGGCCTTTTGCTACTCACGTTGGCAACCCATTCCCTTCAATTTGGTTACTACTTTGCTTTGATTCTGCCTTTAGTTTGGTTTTTGCAAACTTTATTTTGCAAAAAAAATTGACTTTTAGGTAAAAAAATAAATTAATACTCAAATTCTTTGAAGTGAGTGAAAAATGGCAATGGAAAAGTAAAAAAAAAAAATTAGACTGATGTAATGTAGCGCTTCTTAAATTATAAATTATGTCTAAATTTCTGAGGATATGTATTACATATTTTTGGTGGGGATTAATCTGAAATAATCTTGGCTTTGGGCTAAAATATATGATTTGTGGTACGCCAAAATAGTACTTTCTTTTGTATGTGTTGGTCATTTATTGTTGGAAGGATTTCCCATGGAGCTACCATAAGAATTTCTAGGTTTTTTGGTTTGGGGTGGGGAAGAAGATGAAGCTTTTGGGGATAGAGTAGTGTACGGTGGTGCTGACCACCAGTAGTGGTGGTGGTTTTGGGAAAAAAGAGTTGGGNACCATAAGAATTTCTAGGTTTTTTGATTTGGGGTGGGGAAGAAGATGAAGCTTTTGGGGATAGAGTAGTGTGCGGTGGTGCTGACCACCAGTAGTGGTGGTGGTTTTGGGAAAAAAGAGTGGGGGAAGAGGGGAATAGAATGGAAGATCTTCGTTTTGATTTTTTCTTTTTTGATTTAATTATTAATATATTGTAATTATGCTTTTTGTTAAAAAATGTAAATTTAACATTTTTTCCTTTTAAAATTAGTCAAAATTGTGGTCAATATTAATTCTTTGGTCAACTAACAGTTTCCATCCATTTGGACTCCACTTGCGAGTTTTTGAAAGGTTTGATACCGTGACTGCAATTTTATCTTTTAAAAATGATTAATACAATGTTAATAAATTCTGAATTATCTTATAACATATGGAGAGAAGTTGTACTGCCAACAAATTACCTTTTAATAAGGTGCCCTGAAAAAAAAAAAAAAAAAAACCCATATAAAAAAATAACTTAGAAAAATAAAAAAAATAAAAAATTATTTTTTTTAACCATAAGAATTTCTAGGTTTTTTGGTTTGGGGTGGGGAAGAAGATGAAGCTTTTGGGGATAGAGTAGTGTACGGTGGTGCTGACCACCAGTAGTGGTGGTGGTTTTGGGAAAAAAGAGTTGGGGAAGAGGGGAATAGAATGGAAGATCTTCGTTTTGATTTTTTCTTTTTTGATTTAATTATTAATATATTGTAATTATGCTTTTTGTTAAAAAATGTAAATTTAACATTTTATCCTTTTAAAATTAGTCAAAATTGTGGTCAATATTAATTCTTTTGTCAACTAACAGTTTCCATCCATTTGGACTCCACCTGCGAGTTTTTGAAAGGTTTGATACCGTGACTGCAATTTTATCTTTTAAAAATGATTAATACAATGTTAATAAATTCTGAATTATCTTATAACATATGGAGAGAAGTTGTATTGCCAACAAATTACCTTTTAATAAGGTGCCCCGAAAAAAAAAAAAAGCCCATATGAACTATGAAAAAGAAAAGTCATTCGATAAATATTTACGAGTGCAGAGTGTCTTGTCTAAATGGATGTACCTATACCAAAGAAGGTGAATATATGCCCAAAAATTGTAGATTTCATCTTCATTATCTATGCACGTAATATTAGTAATTATCAATTTCGTGTGTATGAATCTAAAATCTCAAACATACAAAAACATGATAATGTAATCGAGAAATACTTCGTCCTTTGATCATGCATTTCTATATAAATCCAAGGATGAAGCAAACTCCTTTAAGTGGACAAATAAAACTATGGTTGTAAATAGTCAAACCAAGGACTAAAAGAGAAAGTTGAAATTGAACCAAAACAAAGCAAAAGAGCAAAGACAAAAAAAAAAAAATCTTTTAGTTTCGATTTTTAGACTTATATGTTAAAAATAAACACCAAAGTTTCCAAGAAACTGTCCTTAAAAAGACCTCAATTGAAGAGAGAATTAGAGAGAAATAAATTCATTTCCCAAAATCATTCATGAAAATGGGTAGATCTTCCTCCAAGATGCAAACCACTAAGTTATAAATGGATTTTCAAAAGAAAAATAGAAGCAAATGGAATCATCAAAAAGTATAAGTCTAGAGTAGTGATAAAAGGTTACACATAATGAAAAGTCCTTGATTACTCTGATGTTTATTCTCCATATCTATTAGAATGATAATTGTGATTGAAGATCTAAAAAATTCATCAAGTACATCAAATAGATATTAAAATTGTTTAAATGGAGATTTAGATAAAGAAATCTACATGAAAAAATCTGAGTGTTTTCTTCATGATGGCAAGAAAATAAAGTTCGTAATTTGATGAAGTCATTGTATAAATTGAAACACGCACCAATATAGTAGCATGAAAAGTTGGACAATTTCATAATGCAATGTGGATTAATATCAAGAGTACAATAAATATGCTTATGTCAAAGATATTGAGAATGGTTATGCGATCTTATTTATTTACAATAATGACATACTTATTGTTGGTAGCAACAATAAGATGATTAAATCTATTAAAGATAGTTGAATTAAAGATTTGACCTAAAAGATATGGATTTAGCTCATGAGTAACTTGGAGTTAAAAATTTCAAGTACATCGTATGGACTCGTTCGAAGCTAGTTTCATTATGTTGACAAAAATTTTGAAAAATTTAACAATGATGATTCTAACATGACTAGAATATCGAAAATATACAACTCAACATATATTAAAAAATAAAGGTAAGAATGTTTTTCAAGTATAGTACTCTAGAATTATTGGAAGTGTGATGCATTTGATGAGTTATACAAGACTAGATATAGCTTACGCAGTTGGTGAACTGAGTAGATACACGAGCAATCCAAAGGTGGCCACTAGAAAGGAATAATAAGAGTACTGTGATACTTAACATATACTCGTAGCTATGGAATGCACTATGCGAGACATCCTATAGTTATTGGAAGATATAATAGACTCATAATGTACAGTGTTCATATTAAAAAGTACAACTATATCATGGGTATCCTCTATGCAGACAGTTATAGCCAGATCTACTATAAAATCCTAGTTTATAGCCCTGCACAAATGTAGTGAAAAGGTTGAGTGGCTATGCAACATCTTATAGGATATTCCAAAATGGACAAAGCATGTGCTAGCAATCTACACACATTGTGATATTCAATATGCATATTGGTAAATCTATATATATATGTGTGTGTGTGTGTGTGTGTGTGTGAGTTTAAAGCTAAAGGGTTGAACAAAACGTTAGTTGGAAAGTCATTGAAGGAAAATGCCACTTATGCCCTTGAACAAATAAGTTAGTACAATCAAACACCAATTTAGTTGACTGGAGATTCCAAGATTTAGATTCAAATGGACAACATAATCATAAAGATTTAATTTGGTCACTATAGGGGAATTTTATCACCTGTCAATTCCTATGACGTAACTGTTATGTCCATAGGATAAAAAATAAGCAATATGCTTTTAATAATTCTTATACCTTAAATACATATTAATGTGGGTTACTTATAGTTGAGAAATCACCTATATGCGAGATAAGTAGGGCCATTTCTAAGGAAATTGTGTATGAATCAATTCTTAAGAACTCTTACAGAAGGAGACATATGTTCGTTGCTACAAACGAACATAACAATTGAGAACTGAATTTCGTTGAGAAGAATCATGTGTAAAAATATCATCATTTACACAAATAATGATGTTTCAAAGACATCATGTATGTTGGTAATCTAGTAAAGTAAACATATCCTTACAAAGAAAGGCTCAAAGGATATTTCTTACCTATGCTATCCGGGTTTCAATTGTTAAATTTTATCAGGATTTTTTTTCCATTTTTTTATTTCTCTCAATTTTCATGTGGAAGATTGTTGAAAAATGACTTGAATATAGATACTGTTTTAGCATAATTTTGAGTGGGATCATTTCTTACTTTTAGAATATCAAAGTAGATTATTGCTCTTCTCAGTGAGTATATCAAAATTGTATATTTCTTTTTTGAAAATGATACTCGAGCGCATGAGAAATTATAGTTCAAAGTGTATCTATTGAAGTGCAATCGTATGTAGCATAGATACTCTCTTTACGTGCGTGCATAGTGTGTGAAAATCACGAATTGGATTAGTACCTCGGTCTACTAAACTCATGTTTGAAAGTAATCGACAAACATGAATATTGAATCCAAATTGACTCCTAAGTAGGACCAGGTTTTATCTATATTTTTCCTTTTTTTTTATTTAGGTTTTGCTATATGTACACCTATGTACAAACCCGTCCCCCCCCCCCCAAACAATAGGTGGCCCATGAATTTTTTATTAGAAGTGGCCCTTCTCTTTTGTAAAGGGGTGTCAACTCACATGTACAAATAACAAAATCTTTTTTTTATTTCCAATTGCCCTTTTAGCTTCTGTAACTTCTTGAATTTATGAAACTCCCAAAAACTCTTGTGGTTCATTGATTGTAATGCTTGTTAATGAGTGAAATTAACTTGTTATTCATGGAGTCTATATAATACGTCGCTATCTTCAATTTCCACACAAGAAAGAAAACAAAAACTTCATTTTTCTGGTCAAAATTTTTTCTTCATCTTCCTGAGATTTCCCAGTTTCAGTCCAAAATTTGGTGATAGTTAAGATCAAGTTCAATTCGTCAAGTAGAACTTAAGTGCTTAGTTTCTATTAGCTTCTCTATTGTACTTTGGGAGATGACACTAAAAAAAAACCTCAATCACTTACAATGAGGGGATGAATCTATTTTTCATCCAACGAATATCACTTCACCATTTTCACTATAAAATCTCACACTTAATTTCATTTAAAGGTAATTTAATTTTCCGCACTCATAGTATTATTGCTAAATCTCGTTTCTTTGTATTTATTCTTGGTGCCCCTACACTATTGTGGATAACGTTTTCCGTCCATCCTGCACCTATATATACATTACAAGTTGACCATCTTTATCATTGAAGTGCTAGTTGTCACCTTCGCCAACATCGAAGAAGGTAATGTGCTTCTAACATTTTGTCCAAATGTGTAGGAACTATATAAGTGGACATGAGTAGAGTTAAGACATGTTAGTAATAACATCTGTTAAAAATTGAGGTCAATAGATTAGCGTTGTCAGTAAAAAGATACAATATTTACCACAAATAGATCCTATATAAAAACATAATTAAAAGTGTATCTATTTCCCCTTGAAAAAGACGTAACTTAAAAGTGGAAATTTTGAAGAAAAAAGCTCCAAGTATCCTTCATTAGTGAATGTTTCAAGATTTCCTTGAAAAATGACATACTTCGAAGAGAAATCTACTCAAAAGACCACCTCATGGCATAAAAGATGTGTCCACCCATCATAAGTACTAGAGGAGAATAAAGAAATCCAAAAGAGCATCGAGGGAGATCTTTGATGATGCAGCTCACCTCCGACCACAACATCACAAAGATGGCAGGATATGTTCATGCATCACCAGAAAAGTGGTATCATAATCTTTAACATGGTGAACACAACAGAGCAGAACTCCTCATTACAACAGCTCCTCCAACATAAGTAGGCATGAACGGGCATGCAAATGTCCCGAAATACACGTCAACCAGGTTTCTTCCAAGGTTACCAAGCCCAATTTGAATCGCAAGAAGAAGATGAGTTACAAAGTGATAGAGCTCAATTCCACAGGTATAAAAGGGATGCTAACCCTATTGAAAGAAAGGTAGTAGTTGATATATCTCAAAATCACCCACATGGGCAACCCTCAAATGATTCGTTCAATGGATAGGAAAATTTTCTTCAAGTTTATAAGCAATAATAGAGACCTGAAAGGTCCACCAACTTTCTTGATAGGTTAGGCATCAGAGCATCTAGAAATAGGTAGCAAAATGAGCCTCCAATATTCAAACACCATGAGCATCTATGCCTAGAAATAGCCCCAGAAAGAACCTCAACCTAGACATAGGCAGAAGAGGAGATCATTCGAGGCTACAAGAGAGTGAATTGTGAACTTTCAATCGCCTCGCTAGCAAGCTGATGAGGAGGATGAGGATGGTCTATACATGTCTTTTTTCCTCGACAATGACAATCTCCCAAGAGCTTAGGAATACATAATTTTTAAACCACTTTATGCTCTCCAAAATGCAAAAGTATGAAAGAAGATATGACCTAGAGAAACATTTCAACGCCTACAAGACCCAAATAGGAATGTGAAGGGCCTCTCCAGCATTAATATAACCCTTTGTAGTATAGCAAAGAGGTGGTATAGTACCCTAGAAGTATTAGGAGTTGGTCAGATCTCAAGATATAATTTTTAAACAACTTCTTATCTAAAAGGAAATGAGAACCCTAGTTTAGCGCCTCCAATACATGAGGTAGGCAGTTAGTGAGATGCTAAAAAGATACCGAGCCCGCTTTATCGATGAGATGATCTATTGGCAAAGATTTCTGATGAGGAAGCCCTCTCTACCCTAAAAATATGCATCAATGTGAATACCATATTCTGGAGGATGTTTACAAAAAAATTATACCATTTATGATCAACCGGTAAATTTGATAAGGGACATAATTATCAACAAAGAAATAATTAACCATTCAAAATTCAGCAGCTAGCAGATACTTGTCTCCTCAAAGGTAAAGAGGTCGAGGTCCCACCCTTCACTTGGTGAACCACTAATGGAACCAAGATGGGAGCCACGTCACCAATACCTCAGGCTAAGCCTATATTGTAGTCACCCTATATGATGTTCCGCTTTACCCTATAAGGAGGTTAGACCTAGTGGCTATGGAAATCGAAGGGTCATTCCCCAACAACCAGCCACATAAAAGGCTAGAGATAACTAAGCTAGGAGACCTAACAAGGATCAAAGGCATAGTCATAACACCAACGACTACAAAAACATAGCAATGCCTATGAAGCAAATTAATCCCCGTGCACCTAGAAGAGAGGATCACCCTCCACAAGGGATTTCGCTCCAACTATGGCAAGTTGAACAATCTAGGTGAGAAGAGGCGAAGTGACCTATTAGAGATAATATATGTAACGCCCCAAAAATTCCACAAATACTGGGGGTGTTAAAAATTTAATTTCTTTGCGGAACGATAAAATATAGAATTTTTTAATAAATGAAATATTGGAACATTCATAAAATTATAAATCATGAAATCGTATCTTTAAAAAATAATTAAATTCTTTACTAACTAATTCAATAATAATATTTGAACAAATCAAACTAATAAATCTAAAGGCGGAAAAACTTAGTGTTTTTCGCATGTCGAAATCCCTTGGTAGTCCGATGCACCATTCGTCACAGTTCCAATCGATCTGAACTAACCTAAAAAATTATAGTAAGAGTGAGTATTTAAAAATATCCAGTAAGATACGTGTGGTTTTCATAAGCAATTGTATAACAATAATATAAACAATCCATACCACATTTCTCTTTATGAAGTATATCGGTGACCAAGCGAGATGCCACCATTTCTCATTTGGATTTCTCGAAAGATTTCACATTTCGTTAGGTAGAACTCGAAGGTCCAATGGCAATTTATGCATAAATTATTGAACATAAAAATATACGGAAAGATCGACTTGCATAAAGTATCTTACCATATTAATGACAAAAATGTATTGCACTTTTTGACTTTCAGCACATTTTCTCTTTCTTTCACGTGAAGGTAGTCATCCACTCTTCTTCTCTCTCTCCTTTACTCTCTCTTCTTGTTTTGTGAGAAAAATACAATGACTATTCATGGGTATATATAGGGTAAAAATAATTGAATGCTAGTGTACCTGGGATTGAAAAAAACGTATCCCAAGCAACAAATATTGGATGACAATAATTTGAAAACTTTATCCCAAAATTCCATGCAAATCAACATTTACTCCTTCCATATATCATCAACACGTGTCAACTAAACATACAATTTAAACCAATTTCATATACGTGGCAGCATCTTGTTTGCACTCAAATATCATGATGGATTTTAATATGTAAATAAAGTACACTATCAAGTTAAACTTATCAAAATAACTATTGGTTTTTATCTAATCACGTTACATTAAGGGAGGAGAAAAATTGAAAAGTATTATAAACTATTTAAAATCCTATTTACCCTTATTTTCTTTCAATTGGGTCTAATTTAACGTGTGCTTATCCGAAACAACTTTTTCTCGAGCCTAAAATTAGTGATTAAATACGAGCTATCCAACAAACCTAATGTCGATATGTAAAAACTCGTTCGATCAAACTCTAATTATATGACCCTGAATAAAATGGAAATTTTAAAAATAACTATTTCATTTTAGTCCTCAGTTAAAATATAAAAATAAATTAATCTTTTATTCTAAAATTTCAGGGAGTTACAATATACATCTCTATAGAAGAGATGAGGATAAATAAAGGCCCAGAAATGGCAAAGGCAAAGGAGAGACCCTCAAAAGATGCTGACAACGCACCAATCCTATAGATTGACACAATCTGTAGAGGTCCATATATGGGTAAGAAGTCCAGAAATGCTCAAAGGAACTACGTCTGACAGGCTAGAGATCTCTTGTGACTAGCTATATAGTTAATAACGAACCTCCTGGTATAAGGATTATTAAGCCCATAACCTCCTCCAAGGAGGATACACAGTTATGCACTACTTTCCATTGTGATGCCCTAGTAGTAAGGACAATTGTAGTTTGCAATGGATGGACAATGCAAGCTCTATCACATCATCTTTGGAGCCACATAAGACCTATTCTAGTGACTATGAGCTCGTCCATGTGGCCTTTCCACTATATTAACAGTGTTTTCCCAAGAGGTAAAATTATTCTTGCAATTGAAATGGGATAATACCCTTTGGTGGCACGCAATTACATTGAGTTCTTCATGATAGATTACAGATCTGCCTATCATGAATTCTTCGGAAGTATTTTCCTTGAAGGAATTATAGGCTATCACCTCTATAAATTACCTTTGTATGAAGTTCTTTAAGAAAAATGACATTGCTACCATCGAAAGCAACCAAACAGAGCCTAGGGAGTGCTATATGAACTTCTGAGAAAATCAGGCTCCATAAGGCCAACATGGTAATAATTGAAATCAAAATGATCGACATCCCTAAAGAAGATGAGACCTTTGAACAATGGAAAGATGTCGAAATGGCAGAAGCCTCTAAAGAATGAATGACCCCCGAAGAAGGGTCATATATGATGAAATGGACACATGCATCACCGAGTTCGATTCTCAAATGACTCAGATGAAAGAGTTGGATAACTTCCTAGTGGATCCCCTAAATCCTACTAAGCCATTGCAGGTCGAAAAGAACCTACTAAAAGAGGTTAAGGAGAAGCTCAAAAGTTTCTTGTACAAAAACTTAGACATCTTCACTTGGAAATACGAAGATACGGTGGCATCGATCCAAAGGTAAGCTACAACCACCTCAAGATTGATCAAAAGTTTACCCCTATCAAGAAAAGTAGAGGGCCATCAACCCAAAAGGTATATAATATTAAAAAAAGAGGTTGAGAAGCTGATAGCCAATGACTTCATTAAAGAAGCTCAATATCCAAGGTGAATCTGTAATCCAATC
>CAIGRP010037210.1:0-11288 GCA_903798385.1 Fraxinus cuspidata
CATCATAACTTTTAAAGGAGGCTTGTGTATTAAGTACACAACAGATGGTAATGCAGCTTTAGCTTGCAACAATGAGGCTAATATTGATGAGGTTTATGTTGTTGTTACCTATCAATCTAGTCAAGAATAGATTCTTGACTCAGGTTTTACTTTTCACATGTGTCCTAATAAAGAGTGGTTTGCTGATTTTGAAAATGTAAATGGTGGTCAAGTCTTAATGGGTAATCACATGTAAATGGTGGTCAAGTTAAGGGAATATGAACTATCATTTTAAGAGTAAATGATAATAATCAACTTGTCTTAGAAAAGATTGGGTATGTTTCTGATCGTCAAAGAAATCTGATCTCTTTAGGTGTTTTAAATGACATAAAATGACGTTGTGATTAATAATGGATACAATAAAATCCTGAGGGACTCTCACTTGATTGTTAAAACTTTTCAGTTTTTTGAATTGCTTATTCAATTTATGAAATGGCATTGATGGAGAGCACGAAAAATGTTGAATTCAAAAATGGTCAGTTACAGAATGTGGTGGATGACCTATTTTTAGAAGAAAGTATATGTAAACATATTTCATGTGTCATCTAGTATTTTTGGTTTCAGTAATGTAACATAGTAAATTGTGAAATATATTTTTTGTAATGATGCAGATATGAGATTTTTCATTGATTTTTAAATAACTTTTTACACTAGTAGTAAGTACGTGCGTTGCACGTTTTATATATCTGATGAATGATATTCATGAATTTTTTTGAAGTATTAATACTGTTTTTTAAAGTAGTTGAGGTAATTGATATTGTTAAGTAAAAAAATTAAAATTATTAAAAAGTATATATGAATAAAAGTTTTTTTATGAAATAATACAATGTGAAAATGTTGAATAAATTGAAATAGAATGTTTTGATTACATTAACACTTTTTATACATAATATTTTTTGTCAACGTCCTACAACTTTCTTCTTTTTATTTTCTGATTTTACCAAGACTTTTGATTGAAATTTCATGAAAGAGGTGCGACATATAGTTGTTCATCATGAGAGAACACATGTTCAGAAATGTATATTTTCAACGGTAGGTAAGATTTGTTATTGATCCTTGTTAATTATCATTGTAAAGTATAGTAAATTGTTTCCTTTTGAATTTGAATGGATATATTTCATCGTTTGTTGGAGTTAATGGGATGCGCGGAAGGAGAACTTGTTTTCTAGTATATTGTCTAACGATTTTTCTGTATGAATAATATGTATATTGAAATCATGACAAATCATTTGTGTGGATAAATGCTTCGCTACTGAAAATTATAAATAATTTGTGATTACTTTTGACATATAACTCCTCAATCAATCAAAACAAAGTTCATATAATTAATTGAAGCATTCGTACCCTTGTTGATCTTTCAGAAATTTCATAAAGTATATTATTTTTTTATTTAACACTATCACTACATAAATTCTACCAATTTTTACACGTAAACTAATTATTGTACTGCACAATACTATGACACAACACATATTTAAAGTAACCATAGAATGGACTACTAAAATGTTTGATTTCGGTGTATGGGTTTACAATTTTTTTAAGTATTAATTTAATGACGAATTATAAAATATTATCGTCATTCAAAAATATTTCTTAATTACTGGTACTAAATTGTTGGACTTAATGAGAGGGAAACTACATTTTGCATGTTATTTCCAATGTTTTAAAAATTAACTCAGACATCGACTCGAAAAAGATGGAGGGTCAAGGGATAAAGGGTCGAACCGTGGTCAAATCGATAATTTTTAAAATTTCAAAATAAATAAATTTACCAAAAATATTCAAAATAAAAATAAAGTAAATTAAATGGGCCAAAAGGCCCAAAATTTGCCACAACTTGTTGTAGATACATGGCCCATGAAGGCAAACCCTATTATTTGAACACCTCCCTCATTGTTCCACATCAAAATTTTGATGGCTAATAAAATTCTAGCCGATGCGTTTTCTCTAGATTTCTGATCTCTCTCACGTATACAAAATATATTTATACACACAAACACAAATACATCATCCAAAGTATGAGCATAATATAAGGAAACTTATATTCTTTCTTTGTAATTAGATTTTTTATTTACGGGAGTTACAGTAGTTTTGATTGATAGGAAAAGGGCAGAGGCAATGTTCATCATCTTACTATAAGTATTTTTTAGAAAAAAAAAATTTAATTGACTACCCACAAAAACTGTAACCGATTACGATTTTTACACCGATTTTTTCTTAACTAATTTATTATTGAATTTCTTGAAGCCATATACTCAATTTTATACACTCACGAATTTTTATATGCTGATATAATAGGAAAAAACCCAATATCTATATATTATTATAACAACGATTATATATAATAATAAACTAAATACACGAAAATTAAAAACATATATAAGTTACATATCAAATGAATGTAAATATTGGTTTTAAAGAAAAAAAATGAAGAGTCTTTTAAACATACGATAAATATATGGTAATGTTTTTAATGAAAAATCAAGGACATTGAGAACCATGTTTAATATCATAATGTAAGACTCCGATCCGCATGGATCGAAACGTCACTAGAATAACTTTACTTTACCCGTAAACCGTAGACTTAATAATTAACAATATCTTTAGCGGAAAGCATAAAATTTAACTTAATAATTAATTTCAAGAATTATTTAATTCTAAATAACATCATTTCGTATTACGAGATTATCTAATAATTCCTTAGAAATAAAGTCACATTATCGACGTGAAAGTTTAGGAAGAAAATGAAAAATAAATGTTGCTGCTTTGTTTTCTAATTCATTGGCAATTTCAAAAATAAATTTGTTTGCATAGCTATCGATCTTGAAACTTCATGAAATTTTATATTAAAGTATGAAATTCTTTTTATTATGATATATCCAAAAATCAGCTTTCATCGACAACATATGAAAATATTTTTTAAAACCCCGCGGCGAATCGGTTTAGAAGGTAACACAGCGCAGTTTACTTAAAATGACATATAAAATTTTAGAGATATCAGATCGATATGATTTTAACTTTATTCGATAGCTAATCCATGAGGCTATCAAACGCCACTGTTTTGTCCAAAAAATCTAAGTAACGATTGAGTTACGAATTTTAAAGTCAAGGGTAGAAGCTGAAAATAGCAACACTACCCAGTGCAGTTTATTTAACGAACATATAAAATTCTATCGACATCGGATTGACATGATTCTAAATTTATTCAAATTATTTAAGTCATATAGAACTAGTATTGGACTTTTCATTTCTTATGTGGGTCGAGCATAAGGTTCGTCTATGGTCTAGGCTCGTGGTGCTAGATCATTGCATGAAAAAAGAATATGAGCCTGATTTCATTTTATTTTTCGGACTTCTACACATAAGTTGCAATATTAACTTAATGCATTAAAAATCAAGACTAAATAATTGTTGTGAAAATAGAGAAAATGAGAAGAGATAATAAACGTCAATAGACTTGTATGTACTATAATGAGAAAAAATCCTATATTTATAGATAATGATTATAGTTACATATAGTAATAATTTCTAGGGCTACATGTGTATAATTGTCATTCATCAATAACTTACCATTTACAATGCTCCCCCTTAAATGACACATTACAAAATATTTGCCTCGTTAAAACCCCATTTGATAAAAACTCAATAAGACAAAAAAATAAATGAATGAAAAAGAGTACAATTATTTTGGAGTATTAAAGATAAATGCTGCTTTATTAAAACCTCGTTAGGAAAACTCAGTGGGATAAAACCTAAGTGAAGGAAAAAGAGTAGAGCTACTCTCCATAATGTTGATCATTGAAAATCTTCGAGTCGATGCATTCCAATCTTCTGAACCAATTTCTTGAATGTAGATGTTGGCAGTGCTTTTGTAAATAAATCATCCACATCGTCACTTGAACGAATTTTTTGAATATTGATATCGCCATTTTTCTGAAACTCATGTGTATGAAAGAATTTTGGAGAAATATGTTTCGTCATGTCACATTTGATATAACCTCCTCTGAGTTGTGCAATACAAGCATCATTATCTTCATACAAAATTATTGGACTATCTTTTGTTGAATTTAATCCGCATGATGCTTAGATATGATGGGTCATATTCCTCAACCATTCATGTAAATTTTTTTATATACATATTCATTATAAAACTTGTAAATTTCTTCCCGAGAATTTTTGGTGAATCATTCTACCATGTGAATTTGGTGACATGTGTATTTCTTCTTGGCCTTTTGTTTATGCACAATTAACGTGAATTTCTTTTTATGCTACAAACAATTTGTGTGTATGAAATATGGCTTGCCGCAATCGATTTTACTGCAATTGGTTTAGTAAATTTGTGTATGAATCTACTGCAATTAGTTTAGCATATATGCTCACAATGATTAGTTTAGAAGATGTTGACCAAATAATTATCTCCTTTTATCATCATACATATGCATCTGCAAAACAAGTTTATTAGCTTCTCCCTTTTGTTCTCTCATTTTCCCTTAATTTATAAGCAAATATATGGAGTTTGACGCGCCAATTATAAGCATTGGCAAAATTCTTTTAAAAATAAATCATTAGCCACATTTAATTTTTTCAATTATACGACAGAACTAATTATCCCATGCAAATCATAATTGTAGCAACTTTATGCTCGTGTTATTTTTATATGTTTGCAAAAATATATACGATGATTTTTTAATATTCTTTTTGTCTTCAATTCGCATGATGCTTGGATATGATGGTCATGTTCCTCAAACATACACATTCTCGGTCTGTTTCATGAATTGCAATAATTTCAGAATGATTTGAGAATGTTGCTGTCAATGATTGTTTCACAGATCTCCATGATATAAATGTTCATCCTCGTGTAAACATGTATTCTATTTGTGATTTAGCTCTACATGGGTCATAGAGATAACCAGCATCTGCATATTCCGACTTTTAAGAATAAAATAATCTTAAATCAATAGTACCCTTTAAGTAACGAAAAACATGTTTAACACTATTCCAATATTTTTGTGTTGGTATAGAGCTATATCTTGCAAGGAGATTTACAGAAAACGCTATGTCGGGTCGAGTACAGTTTGCACGATAAGTTAATACTCCAATTTTACTAAGATACGATACTTCATGACCAATAACCTTTCCTCCATCTTCAAGTGGACGAAAATGAGTGGACGAAAATGATCATTTTTCACGTCAAGTGATCGAACAACCATATGTGATGCCAATAGATGTGCATTATCCATATAAAAGCGTTTTAATACTTTTTGTATATGTAGATTGATGAACAAATAATCATTCTGGGAAATTTTCAATATGCAACTCGAGACAGAATTTGATTTTTCACAAATCTTTCATCTCAAATTCATTTTTTAAATAATTTGCAGTTTTGTTGAATTCTTCAAAAGTTCTAATTAAATTTAAGTCATCAACATAAACTATCACAATTGCAAATCCAATATTTGTTTTCTTTATGAAAACACATGGGCAGACATCGTCATTTTTATAGCATTCTTTCAACAAGTATTCACTAAAGCGATTATACCATATGCGTCCTTTCATTAGCCCAATTATTACTACGATTGATATATTTTAATACATTTATTTCGATATCCTCGCTATATGAAGCGGTACATTATGCACAAAAATACTATTGACAACTTTTTCTTTTCTTTTTCGATTCTATTTTCTTTTCACATAATGATATAACTTATTTAGATATCTAAAGTTTCATTATTTCAGATACCTGAACATTTTCTGAAGTTTAATAATATGTTATGCTTATTAAGAGTATTTGCCTCCTTAATAAGATTATCTTTACCGGTTACTCTATTTTTGTTTGGAGGATTTGCAATAGAATCAAATATCATCATGCTTCAGACGTGTCATAAATTTATCAAATATAATATTAACGAATTGTCCTTTCAGAAGTCAATTCGAGTTTAAGTATTTAAAATTAATGTGTGGGATTGTTAATCTATTTGTTCAGTAAATGCATTTAAATGAATTATCCTCTGAATTCTGGGTTTGGATTGTCTTTTGCAAGGATTTAGATAATGATGCATTTGTACATTATTTTCATATTCTCAATTCTCCTTCTAATATTGAGATAATTGTCAAATCAAATTGACAATCATTTTTTCTAAGTTATATATTATCACCCATTTGAAATAAAGGTTCATACTACACATTTATTCTCAATATTCTTTACTTTCCATCTCAATGCAATGTTGTGGATTAATTGTACATATATCGCACTATCAAATAACTAGATGAAGAATCAAGCTCTAACAATAAGCCAATTATAATATGGAGAACTTGATGTTGACATGATGCATTCTCTAAACAAAAATTGAAAGTATTTTGTTCTCAATTAAATTAATTGGAGGCGTTTAACAAACAATAATAGTATACCATTTATCGACATCTCAACTAACACTATTAAAAGTTGAGATTTAGGATCACTAATGTTAACAAGACACACCTCTTGAATATATAATCTGAAAAATTACGGTCATAATTTGAGCAGTATTTTCGCAAACTTCAGGTTACAAACACCATGCAATCATCTAGTATTTGTATAAATTCTATTAGATACAAACAATATCTAATGGTCAACGTGGTGGGTGACGGGACCCCATTTGTCACCCTAATTAATGTTCAGAATTATATGGAATTTAGTCCTTATTTTAATTATTGATGTATAATGATCAATTGTCAATAAAGAGAACAAATAATATATAGAAAATCATTGGTTTGAAGAATCTTCTTGTTTTTCGTTGAATATCCATTTGAATTTTTAATTTCGCATCATTATTGATCTAGTGGTGATCCAACTGACTTTGTCAAATAATAAAATCAAATTGAACTTCTGATTCAATATAAGATATAATTCAATTATTTAATTTCAAAAAATATGATTAAATATTATATAATCATATATCATTTAAGTAATCAAACTAATCAATGTACTCATGATATTAATTACATGAATTCAAAATGATACATTCTTCGAAATATGTGCTATTTTGAGAGCACATTGTATTTATTATTGCTCATTCAAAAGCAATATTTTAATATTCTTCTAGAATATTAATTATGATATTGTGCAACTTCAGGGATAACAATGAACTATTATTATTAGCTCTTTAGGAGTCATATATATTTGCTTCTTCAAGAGCAATATATCAATATTCTTCTGAAATATTAGAATTAAAGTGTCGTGCTTTTCATGAACAATAATATATTATTATTTGAAATAATAAATTGTATAAAATTTATTATTCTAGAGTTAAAAAAATTTATTTTATTTAATTATACTTTTCGGGAGCAAGTAAAATCTAACTAGATTATTAATAATAGTGTGATATTTCAGGAGCAACAATATTTGTAATAGACAAATATACGATTAATATTCTTCTGGAATATTAATTATAATATTGTGTTATTTCAAGAGCAACAATATAATAAATTATTAATTTAAAGTTTATAGAAGAACATCTAAAAATATTTAATTATCAATATAGACATAATATGAATTTATATAGACAAATTATTTACAAAAAATGTATTAGCAAAAAAGTCTTACAAACTTGCATTAGGAAAAAATCTTCATATACCGAATTTAATGGTAGAATATTGTAGAATGAAATACATTCAATGAAATACGTTCAGGAGCATGCTATAGAATATTTACGCATAAATACATTTATTAATACAAAAATCATGATGACAGTTGATATAAACAAGAATTAATTCAAAGACATGTGACTAAGCAGAAATCGGTGAATTCGACCTCATACGATTAATTTAAAGACGTGATTTTATGTACAAGTATGAATCATAAAGATTGTATAGACATGAATTCACATAGATCATAGATCATGCATATGTACATACATGAATTGACTAAACATGAATGTACTAAATTTTATATAGACATGCAAACAAACATGTATACAGATGTGAATTGAAAAGGCAAGTTAGAATCTAACTGCAAGTCTGCACCGTTATGATGTATGTATATATTAAAAAAAATTCACATGTCATCAAATTAATTTTAGTACATTTGGTAGATGGTTATGCTTAAAAAATTACTACCTTCACAAAACTTTGAAAAATTAAGTTATCGGGCTGATAACCTATTGTGAAAAAGAGAGAAAAAGAGAGGAGAAAATAAAAGTCAATAGACTTGTATGTATTATAATGAGAATCAAAGCTCTATATTTATAGAGAATGATTAGGAATACATATGGTAATAATTTCTAGGGTTGTAGGGTACAATTGTCATTCACCAATAACTTACCATTTACAACAATAATGACATAATTGACAATGCAAAAAATTTAAGGATAAAATTGTAGACCAAATAAGGGTATATTTCAAAAGTTTATCCTCAATCCTTCCCTTTTAAATATTTTATGTTTGAACCCCATTTTTTATTCAGAATACATTTTGGAATGATAGATTGATGTGGAATGTGTTGTTGAAAAATAAGGAAAATTTTTGAATTTGTGTGTAAAATTATTTTATTGAAGGATGTGTGGTTGGAAACAAGAGAGAAAAATATATTGAAAATAATGGAGATCAAACAAGGGATAGATGTAAATAGATCTATATACTCAACTTTTCTGTAAGGGTTCTTTAGCTTGTTCTTTTGCAGCCTAGTGTAACTTCTTTGTGTTACAAAATTAATGAATACCAGTTGATTTTAGTTGAATAACCACACAATGTATGTGTAAAGTATTTCAAGTAGACGATGCCAACTAATGTTAGCTGAACCAGCACATCGAGATGATTCTGGCTGTCAAAGCTAAACGGCACGAGAAAATGGACGAATCAATATTGAATGTTATTGGCAACATTACAAAAACCAGCTATAGGTAAAGACAAATGCGTAAGAACACTTTGTGGTACGTTACTATCAAACGAATGAATATGAAATTGATACCAAGTGTGATAGTATGAGTTGATAGTTCACTTTTTACTATATAATGCAAAACATAAACAAATTAACGAAGGCTATAAGCACTAATTCTATGCAATAATGGTATAGTCAAAGCTAGCATGACATAGCATCACAGCTGCCATACAAGAAAACAAAACAATTTATCCAAAAAATGAAGTAGATATCAAATGAAGTTGCAATATAATTTATTGATTCATTCAAATATATCATATACAACAATACTTGACATGAAAAAAATGCACCTAATCAACATCCCAAAATTTAGAAGCGAGCTGAACATGTATCTATTTTCTTCCGAGCTTCGGACATCCTTAGAGATAATGAACTAAAAAATTTTAGCATTGAACGATGGATTTACTTTTCTGAGTGACCATTGTTCAGGTTGCATCAGGTAGGCCCAATCCTAAGAAAAGTGAGCGATGGCAAGTATCAAATTGTGTTGTTGAAAACAAAGACATATATCATACATGCTATAAGATTACACTGCCAAGTAATATAGCAGCAAACGACGTTAACGAAATTATATAAATGCCAGTTAACGAAAAGAAAAAAGGATTTTGGGTGTGTTTGAATTCAGCCTCACGTTAAGTCTTCACTGAAATATTGTCCACCTTCTCAAGCTGAACCTTCTCCACGTCTTATACAGGTAATGTCAGTGCAAGTTTTCACTTTCCACCGATTCTTGAAATCTCTCTTTTCAGGCACTGGGGATGGCATGGCTGGGAAGTTGGGAGCGTCGACCTTTTATCTAATGAGGTAAGGGAAGAAGAGTGCAATGGTAGTAAAAAGTTGGTTTACAAGCTGTAGAACAAGTGACATACTTTTAATTGGCGATTAGACAATTCTACTTTTTTTTTTTTTGATAAATTCTACTAATATTATGTATAGAATTTTTAATCTAACTTGTAATAATCACATGATATTAAAATCCATCGATCATATTAAAAAGTCGCTAAAAAGTAGAGGTCAAAGTCAATAATTTATTTTAATCACATTTCATAAGAATCATAACTTTTATCAAAATTTTAACTAAATTTAAACTACTTTTGTTAAAAATTGTTAATTTTTTTAAAATTAAAATCTTCGTCAAATAATCCCTTTAAGTTTCGAAAGTAAAGTAAGAACAATGTGAGTTTCTTAATTACACCACTAAGTTGAGTTATAAATGCACATTGTCAAGAAAAAAAATTAAATATGTAATTATATAATACCCATAAAAGAGGGCTTTATAAATCCACGTTCATTTATATTTTAGGATAGAACGTGAAATTTGCATGAAAAGAAAATAAATTTTAGGCAATTTATTTGTATGTAAATTATTAATTAAATATGTTCGATTGATTTAATTTTTAACCTAAAAAATTATTATACCTATTTATTTTTTGTTGGTGCGTAGATGAAAGAGATGAGATAGATAAGAGACACGAAGGGAGGGCGAATTACTTAAAAAATAAAAACTACTTATCCCTAAAGAAAATATTTTTCTTATTTTCGAGGAACATATTGTCGCATGACCAAAAGTTGAAAAATATTTTTCATGGAAAAAATTGTTAATCAAACACTTAAAAAGTATTAATTTTGTTGCAAAATAACATTTTTCATGAAAATAAAGCCAATCAAACACATTCTTAGTGAGTAATTAAATTTTTCTAAATAAAAAGAAGGTATACTTTTATTTATATATTTCCTTTGTTATACGGTACAACGTAGCTAACCTAACAACCTTATGGAATCCTATTAAGCTCTCGTTTGGTACAAATTACAATATGATTTTAATCTTAAGACAAAATCAATTATTAATTTTAACCACAAATTTCATGAGACCCATAACTTTTCAACCACACATTCAATCAACATTTATCGAAATTTACTAAAAATTTGATTTTAATCTACAACAAACACGGGCTAACTATGTTATTGAACCATTCAGGGAAATTAATTGATATTCACACTTTAGCAACTTTAGAAATCATGGGTGTATGGCGATCTTGTGTAATACCTATCTTAAGCATCAACACAGGGCATGCCTTTCGATATTACGAAGATCACCACTCGCGTATTAAATATTTTGATCAATAATGTCATTTTCTGATGCAGTGGATCTTTAAAGAGGAAACTGCAGAAAATACTTATGATCAGTGGTGGATCCAGGATATTAATTCAGCTAGGGCCGTCGTTGATAACTGTAATAATAAGATTTTATATTAATATTTATTAAATAATGTTAAAAAAATTCAATCAATATATTAGTATATTATAACATAAAAAACTCATATGCATTTGAAAA
>CAIGRP010037213.1:0-11018 GCA_903798385.1 Fraxinus cuspidata
AATGAGGCCCTATCGATTAGTATTAATCTATTTAAATAAATACAAAATATATTTAATAAGATAAATTAAGTAAAGCTAAAGAAAATAATGACGAACAATTTATGTTCGATCTTCATAAATATTTTAAATAAAACTTCTAACCGTAACGTATATGTAGTCTGAAAATTCATTTTTATTGACTTCTCTAATTTGCTAAAATAATTCAATTTAATTCATGGGGTTAAAATTGTATAAGTGTTTATTATACTCCATTTGTCTCATTTATATAAATATAAGCTCACTTTTCTTATTTTCCTGTCTCAATTATATAATCTTATTTCTTTATTAAAAATGTTTTGCTTTATTCATTTACTAATATATACTTATTTCTTTACTACTTTCAATAATAATTTATTAGTAGTTATTAATAATTAAATAATGATAAACTATGAAATTTTTTGGCAAAATTTACTTTTCCAATAACATTAAATAAGATTTTTTAATCTGTGTGAAAAACAAAACAAGTCTATATAAATTGGACGGATGGAGTATGATGATACGATGTCAATTTTGCTCGATGACTCTTACGTATGATTTGATGGATATTTAATGTTGATGGATATCTCCAATGACGTGGTGCAAAACATGTACTAGTTGGCATCCGCTCAGGGAGTTATAAGGAGGTAGAGGTGGCAGTTGGTCGAGCCGAGCTTCGGCTCTCGAGCTCGTCAATTTTATTTTTTTACTTATATAAGATAATCCGTTTTTAAAAAAAAAGGTAAACCGTTTGCCACCACTACAAGGAGGTGACAAAACAACTTCCCCGAGCTCGCAAGCAAATCATGGAAGTCACACATTCTCAATAAGGGTTGAGAAAAACCACGTCGGACAAAAAGGGGAGATATCATCGAAATAAGACGATAGGAGAACTAATTATGCACTGAATGACGCTTGCATCCTCACTTGAGTCACCACTATCCTCGTGGGTAAATCACAGCCTTTAACTATATAGCCTAGGGTCGAAGATCAATCCTAGGTCATAGTTGCGCTTTAGGCATCGCCCTCCCCCAAATAAAGCAACCTATCCGCCTAATTTTTACGCATCCTAATGAAGAGTATTGTAGCTTGAAATGATTAAGACGGTTCAATGAGAAGGCCTTATTTATGAAAATGGTTATTTTCCCTCCCAAAAGGGATATGAAAAAATAAGAAAGATCAATATTCCAATTATACCGAATCCTTATTGATGGTACTTCGAGCTCACTAAATATAGTAAAAATCTCTTTGTACTCATGAAAAATCTTTTAAGTTGATTAAACATCAATGTCTTACATTATTTATCCCAAATAATAGTGCATATAAAAGTTGACTTGTAAAGTACGTTGTGCACTTTTATAATTTTCTTGAGTG
Organism: Fraxinus cuspidata; assembly: GCA_903798385.1. Classification (NCBI taxonomy): domain Eukaryota; kingdom Viridiplantae; phylum Streptophyta; class Magnoliopsida; order Lamiales; family Oleaceae; genus Fraxinus; species Fraxinus cuspidata. The sequence goes on from CAIGRP010037213.1 coordinate 1,390, forward strand.
AGCAATGCTCTCATTTGTTTCTGGCTCAAGTGAGCATGCTTGCATGATAGCTCAAGTACTCTTTTCTAAGACTTTGTTTGGTACGAATTACTATCAGATTTTAATTTAACTCAAAGTCAAACAATCAATATTAACCACATCTTTCATGGGTCCCACAACTTTTCAACCACACATTTCAAAAATTTCTATCACAATCTACTAAAAATCTAATTTTAATCCTCACCATACATTATCTAAGTAAAGGACTGATTTTTCTCTAGCCCCCTAAGGATGAAGAACTCAGATAGGATCACTACACCCTACCCTGTTTCCTTACGAAATAATGGGGCGTTGAGCTACTAAGCTTAAGAAGAGAAAAGTTACGCCCTTACTCCATTCCTTCATCAGATTTTTAGGGTCGGGAACTCTTCAATATTTTGAACTTTTGTATTGAAAAAACTACAAATTTTAATGCAGATTTACATACTTCGATGCATGTGTTACAAAAGTCTATATGAAGTTGATTCTTTGGAGGATTATAACTCCTTGAAACCCTAAAAATTCAAAAATCTTGAAGTATTCTCGTTCCTCAGTGAATTTTCAATATTACTTTTCGCAAATTCACTCAACGTCTGTCATATTTTCAAAGTTATTTGTCTATAAAGTTAAAAAAAAAAAAAAAAAAACTCGAACCAAGAAGAGACAAATATTGATTTAGAGTTTAAAAAAATAAAAAGAAGTTTCAAGAATGGTGTGACAAGTGGGACTAGTGGCAGAGTTAGACGTGAATATCTTGTCCAAGGAAGAGGTTTTGGGTCGTTTTGTAGCTTGAATTAAAATGTGGGGTGGGGTGAAAGAAGATGGGGATTGGTGACAATTATATGTAATGGAATACAAAAATGTAAGAAAAATATAAATGAGACAAAGACAAAAAGTAAAACGTTAATTAAAAAAAAAGTGCTTTTTTCTTGGTCAATTATTACTGAATTTTAAGATTTGACGGCTTGGTATGAACTTTCCCTTTCATGGTACCTTAAAAGTAAAAGTTAATGGCCATAAGATTGCAGGCACATGGAAAGAAACGTGTCTAATTATTGGGGGAAGAATTGCTAGAGTGAATATGGACAATTTTTATACATTTGCAAGGACATTCTTACCATCTTAACCTTGCCATATGACCTACCACTCCCCCCACCAAAGAAAGAAAGAACCCTATATTGTTAATGAAAGAAAGCTAATAAAGAATTTTAAAAATTAATATTCTTATCCCTGGTTGTTAAAATCTAGAATTTTTAATTGTGTATATACAAAACTAGAGGGCAATAAAATACTATTTATTGATGATGGGGATGGATGTAGGGGGGATTGGGGCAGTCGGTCCACTCTCCAGCCCAATTAAATTTTTTGTGTAAAAAAATTTATGTCAAAAAAATTTTCATGTGTAATTTTTTTTTTTTACATATTATACCAACTTGTAGTTCGTTCTCGATTGATGATCATGGTCGAAATGCAGATGAAGCAAGTGTGGCCCATGAAATAGAAAGTAAATAGTAAAATTGTCGACTAGATGTAGAAGACCGGTGACTTAAGAGAAGATATCTATTGGAAAACATGAAAGTTAGAGAATCAAATACATTAAAGAAAACAAATTCATATAATCAAATTGACTTCAAATTCCTTTAAATAAAACTTAGTTTATTGTTAGTATTCCTTAATTTGCATTGAAAAAAAAAATTGTATCAATCATACTACTTTGAAAACATGTAATTCAAGTCACTTCTTAAAAAGTGAGAAAATCTTCACCAAATCTCGGGTGGTCCAAGAAACCAAACCAATATAATTCCATTGTGGACTGCATTTCCCCAAGTGTAGTTCACAATTTTTTTTGTACTTACTCTGTCTCCTAATGGTATGAACTTTTTAAGAGAAGCAATATGTCATATGTGGTCACAAGAAAATGAGCGGTCGATATGATAAAAAGTAGGCAGTTCCAAGGAAAGGTCACTCACAGGTAGATACAAATAAGTTCGGACGTTGTAAAATTTAAATTATTGAAGACGATGAATTGTACTAAATACTTGCCTCTAGATGAAAATGAATGGCCTATCCTTATCGAGTATAAGTGGGATGAGTCCCTCTCGAACTTCAATTCGAGTGAGTTTGAGAAGAGGGTGAATTTTGGCCCGCTTGAACTATCAAATTCCTCATTCTCATTAATTTTTGAGATGCGCCAAAGTTGACAAAGAAGAACAAGTGTTACAAATACATCCAGTTTCGACTTTAGATTACTTTCGTCTTCTGGATCATATCTCTTAATCTCTCTTTATTGTAAACGCTTCAACTCTCGCTTAATTGAATGGAGTAAGAATTAGAGTTGCAAATGGATCGAGATGTCTTTTCAATGGGACATATGACTAGTTACAGGCAAAATATCCACCCTACCATCATATAATTAATGTGAAGATTTGGTACGAGAATCTGCCTGGATATATTATTTAAATATAATTTCAGACAATTTACAGTTGTCACACGTTTTGGATTCCTTATCCTCAACAGCGCACAAAACCGCGTTTGGAAGTTCACTCATTATTTTGACTTATTTCTTAATTAAGTTGATGTTGTTTAATTAAACTTGTATTTTATAATTGCATAATTTCATTATCAATCTTTTTGATTCATCAAGAAAAGAAGCGAGCAACTATCGACAAGAATGTCGAGAAATGACAATCGACGTTGGTTAATTTGACCAAATTCTGATAATTGATATGATCGACAAATAATTAATTTTGCATATGTCGGTTTTCGAATTGAAAGAATTAAAAGTATCTTGAACTTTTTGTAGTATTTTTCAAAAGTAATAAAAAAAAAAAATTCCTAACTCTAATTGGAATGGTAAAAATAATAGAAATCTAAAAATAAAAGGTAATTAAAATAGCAAAGAAGAATAAAAATTAATTTACAATTATTTTGGAGTTGAAGAACAGACTTTAATGTTCTCGATTAATTTGAAGGCCCGTTAATTGGGTCCTGGACAAAGTGTTTATGGGCCTTAAACAAGCCTTTTAAGCCCAATAAATCTTTTTGTTTCGGGTGTAGGAGGGGAGGGCCTTAACAAGCCTATTTAAGAGAAGGAAACTTTCAGGTTCGGCTTTAAGAGAAGTCAGTTTTACTGCTGGATTACAAAATTTGGTCCATCAAAAGGGCCTAACATTCTACAACAAAATTGGGTGCAGGCTGATTTCATGCAAATGGGCGTTGTAGATTGGGCCGGTTTTCCTTTCAATACTTTTTAGTGTTACCCAACAAGATGTTGAGGTGCCCTAATTAGGGGTTGTCAAATTACCCATCTAACCTATCCAATTAATCAAATCGAACCGACTCAATTTTTGGAGGGATGTTTTTTATTTTCGAGTTTGTTGAGAGATTGAGTTTAGAAAAATGTTTTTCAGGGAAAGTATCTCTCTTTCAACCCGACAAATTGAACAGATTCAAAGCGGTTTGAGTCAGTTTATTCATCTTGTCAATTCAATTGTTGGCTCGTTCTATAATATATAGTACTCTAATCCTCGGTTTTGTTTAAACATGGAATTATCATATTCGTTATGACATCCATAATATTTGATGACATTTTTCTTTACTATTCACTTTTTCTCTCCAAACCTTTTCTACTATCGAATTAAGGGGCTCCCCACAACATCCACGAGAGTTCAAACATGCACCAATCTCAAATTCGATCTACAACATATTCATTAAAAATATATATAGAATGAAATTTAATACTAATCATATATATTTATTTCAATAAATGTTTGTAGTTCCAAGATTACATTCGTAGAAATACTAAACGAAATAAGAGCATTAAATTTCAATCAACCAAATTAATTAAAGAAATAAATCAACATCTCCGACATGTATACATAAACACGCTAATTACTCAAACCCTAGAAACACATGAATCAAATAGCGTACCTCTCAATCAACGGTCAAAAGGGCCAGTAGGATCAAGCTGTTTGCACAAACCAAGATAGGTAAGATAAAGAACACGATCCTTAGCGCCAGTACGATGATTTTTGGTGTGTTTGCAGAAATATTTGAGCTGATCCAGTGTGCAACAACCCAACAATTGCCCAAGGAGCAAAAAAAGCCAGTTGATGAATTTCTTCTTTTCAGAAATTACCGGTTTTGCAATGTTTTCCTCATTACACATTTTGCAGGGGAGAAGAGTCGGATTTAACCATACTCCTGGGGCTCTGTCATGCATGGTGGCTTTGTTTTCGGCTATAAACGCGCCCACTTCCCTGAACTTTTGATGTAAATTAAAATTTATTTTGAACTTTTCCTCGCACCTCTTGCACTGTACTTCGTCCGTAATGGTGTCGATTTGCTTGGAGTGCAAGTAGTTTAGGCTGTGAACGGTAGCACGGTAGTTCGTGGACCATGGAAACTGCACCGGGATGGTGGCGCTCTTCCCTTCTCGAGGCGATTGTGCTGGGTTTCGCCGAACACGACGTGGCCGGGTTGTGACAGTACCATCACTTGGACCAATATCTTCTTGATAGCGACTATATGGTTGTGATGGGTTTCCCACAGTTACGTGGTGGGCTGGGGAGAGTTGTAATGATAGCTGATTCGAGGTGGCGGAGGGTGGCGAAAGATCCAGCCGCGCTGGCTGCGACGATGGTGGCGGCGGGTGGGATATGGTGGAGGCACCATTTTCTTGATAGTAACGATATGGTAATGTCAAAGTAGGAGGATTTTCTCCAGTTATAATAACCGGGTGGTGGGATTGCGTAATTGCGGCTGCGGATGGTGGCTGAAGGGAGACACCATATCCTTGATAGCGATAATATGGGAATGTCACAGTAGCACCAGAAAGTGATGGAACCTGGTTATCCGATGGGGGTGAGAGTTCTAATGTTAGTAGAGGATTTGAATCGTCGGAGAGTCTTGAAAGATCCAGCAGAGGAGATAGTTGAGGCGGCGGCAGAGGAGGGTGGGTTACGACAGAGAATGTAAATGGTCTGGTAGAAGCAGCAGAGCAAATAGGTGACAGTGAAAGGTCCAAGAAATCATTGTCGTCTTCTTCTTCGAGATCAGAAGAAAAATTTCTTGGGATTTGAGATTGAGGGCTATTGAATCTTCTCCTTTTGTTCTCGTTGATTTCACTATCAGTAGCCATTTTTTCATCAATCTTGAAAAAACCAGAAGAAGAAGAAGAAAATAAGAGTCACTGAGACATTAGAGTTTGTTAGAGATTATATATTGTAAAAAAAAATTGGGATAAGAGAGAATAAACCGAATTTGTAGTATGACTACATAATCGGGATTCTTTTTGAATTCAAAAAATGTCCATTCACATTCTTTGGGATTTTGTTTTAATTTTTTCTGTTTTGTAAATTCCCACGTGGCAATTACATTTCGCACTCACTGGGATTCAGCACTGCAGTGTCGCCTGAGTACTGACACTGTACAGTACCTACAGTGATACCACCTTTTCGTTTTTTGTTTCTTTAATAAACAAAAATAATAAAACATTTGTAAGAATCAAGAATTAAGAACAATTCCTACAAAAAAAAAAATTATTAATAATCTTTTAAGAGCAGATGTTACTTTTTGCTCGTGGATCTCTTTGACATTATTTCTTATAGCGTTAGAAAAGAATTATGATATATATCCATTACTTATTATTGTTCTTAACAAACGTGTTGATTTTGGAGTAGTCTGGACTGAGAACCAGGCCCATGATGAGGCCCATATAGTTTTCCGACAGTTGTTTTTTGTTGATTTTATGGCTCGGCCCATATAAGCAATGGTCCTCCATTGAATGTTAGGACCAGGCCCATGATGAGGCCCATATAGTTTTCAGTTTCAATTATTGCAATTTGTTTGATTGAAAACCTTTATTTTGTTTCGCAGTCCTATGTCTTGATTTATTTGATTCTGATAATGTCTATTGACTAAAATTCAAATAGATGGAACTTTTGGGGGGGGATGAAGAAATTCGAGACATGTTAATGGCATTATTCTATGTACAATTCTTGTTTTAGATATGAAGCATGCAAGTTTTAATGAGAAATTTGTTGTGAAATTGTTATGACAAAAGTAAGATTGTTTTTGTTTTGACATTATTAATGTTCTCGCTTACTGGTTCCATCCATGGAGGACCGATGCGTATGGCGCAGAAACACATAATTTAGATAAAATAATTCTTGGCCAACAGATGAATACATTATTTTTATTTTTATGTGATATATGAAACCCAATGAGCACTGCAACAGCCACCCTCTTTAACTCTTCCCTTTATCAGTTCTTTTATGGGTTTATTTAAGTGATTTCTGCTCTTGGTTGCACCTTGTGTTGGCCTATTTTTATTGAAAATTTGTTGTTTTGAATTTCATAATTTTATCAACCTTGCAGGGCTTGGCAGTTTTTTTATCCTTAAATGGACAATGTCGTAGATTCTCTGAATAATGCATATTAAGAGTATATAGCAGGAGCCAGCTTTCTGGAATCAAAAGTAAACTCGGGTTGCCTAAAGACGGTGGCCAGTGATGCAGACACAGAGAATTTTAAGCAACGATGGGAGTTGTTCAGAGTTGCTTGTGATCAAGCAGATGAGTTTGTTGATGCTGATTCTAATTCCACCTACAATTGAAAAAATCAAATAATAAGTTTATGGAATTAACAATAAAGGAAATCAAATGAAGAAACCAAATTTGAAGAACAATGAATTCCCCTTTTTTTAGGCTTAGAAAATCTCAATCCAACACCACAAAGGCAACACCAAATTGAAGAATCACACCAGCTCACAAAGGCACAGAGGGCAGTAGCTGGGTTTGAGAAATTGCATAGAACAGGGACAGATTTGGTACAACGCAGAGAACCAGTTTGTTGCTTCTCAAAAGCACAAAGCCAATGATTTTTTTGGCGTGATTACGTGAAGCCAAGAAGCTTCAATTTATAGGCAAAGGGTTAAATTAATTTCCCATATTTTTCTCTCCAAAGATAGGTATCAAGAAAATTGAAAATGGTTACCGAGGATAAGGATAGAGTTATATAATGTGAAAAAGAGATAAACTTCTCTTATCACATTAACTCCAATAATTGGGTATTGAGCACATATCCCAATGGCTGATTTCTTCCAAATACCCAATAAGATTGGGCTACATCGTTTGTGGTGTGGATTTTAATATTCTTCAATACCGGGCTTATAGCCTATGAAGATAATCGGGTCACAATTTTTCATCATTGCCTAGAGGTTATTTGGGCATCACTAAAATACCCAACAACCCCCACCTTGATGCCAAGTCAACCTGCAAGCCAAATAAGGTAACAAATAGCTTAAGAAAAGAGACTCACAAGTTTGTACCGATATTTAGAAGATCAAGACAGTTTCTAAATTTTACCAATGGGAGCACCTTAATTCCCTTGTCTGCATAATTATATTCTGAAAGGACTTTCTCATTGAGAAATCATATCTCTAATGAAAAGCAATCTAACATCTATATATTTAGTACGTTCATGAAAGACATGATTTTTGTATAGGTGAGTAGCAAATTGACTATTAGAATATATTGTCACATTGTCATCAAATACACCAAGTTAATTTAAAGCCACTCATTTAGTGATTCCCTCCTTAATTCTAAAAACTCATTTACACCCAACAATAGACTTATCTTTTGGTCTCGGGACTAACTCTCATGTTTGATTTTTATCGAGGGAATTTATCTCTTCTTTCCTCGCTTTCACCAAATCATCAGGTTGTTCACTCCTCGATACTTCTTCATACGTGTTTGGTTCCCTATCAACTAGTTTTTCATAACTAGCATAAGTAAGTTCAAAATCAGACTCTAACATTTGAGGCAACTTATATGTTCTCCTAACCCTATCTCTAGCTAACTGGTAGTCAGACAAATGGTTTTGCTCTTCTTGATATTCCTTTATAACCTCATCTCTCTCAATATTTTTACTCTGATTATCTTCTAATTTAGGATTTTAATGCTCCACCTCAATTGAGGTGGTGGGGATTTGAACACTCAAAGGACTTAAATCCACTTGGGATTCCTCAGAAGTGTTTTCTTACTGTTTTTCTCTCAAGGTGTTACTATCTGATTTAAGACACGACATTTGAGACTCATTAAATGTAACATCACGATTTATGATGATATTAATTCCAGTTTAACTTCTATCCCAAAGCCTATATCATTTAACTCATCTAGGGTATCCTAAGAAAACACATTTCCAAACTCTAGGTTCTAATTTTCCCTCATTTTGATGAGAAAAAGCAGCACAGTCAAGAGTTTTTAACACAGTATAGTCACCACATTTACCATACCATTTTTCATACAGAGTATCACCATTTAATATAGTAGAGGGTGTCAAATTAATCAGATAACATGCAGTCATAAAAGCTTCACCCAAAAAGATTTTGGAATACCCAAACTCAACATTATACATCTAACTTTATCAAGTAAAGTACGATTCATATGTTCAGCCACCCCGTTTCGTTGACATGTATAAGGAACGATTTTATGTCTAGTAATTCCACATTTTTCACACATATCATCAAAATCATTATTACAAAATTTTAGGCCATTATTAATTCTTAGATATTTTATCTTTTTGCCAGTTTNAATCATCAATTATGGACAAAAATATATATTACCATCCATTGTAGGATTAGTAGCAGGCCCCTATAAATCAGTATGAATATATTCCAAAACTTTAGTAGTTTTGTGTACGCTAAATGAGAAAGATAACTTATGGTGTTTACCAAACACATAGTGATCACAAAAAAAAGCATATTAGACACAATCTTTTCCAAATACTTATTTATCATTTAGTAGTTTAAGTCATTTAATACTTATGTGAGCTAATATATTATGTCACTTGTGTGCGTCTTCTGTGTTGGTCAAATTTATAGAGGAATGTGAATTTTTAATAATTTCAGTAATAGTCACATAAATACAATTTCTTTTTGTACCTTTACATGTGGCAATAGCACCCTTAATCATTTTTAGCATGTTGTTTCCAATTTTACAAGTAAAACCATCGATTTCTAATGCTCCTACCGAAATAAGATTTCTAGCCATTTCATAAATATATCTGACTCCATGTAATTTAAGTACATAACTAGTGTCAAATTTTACAATGATATCACCAATTCCAGCAATTTTATATACATGATTATTGCACAAAATAGTATGACCACTTTCAGATTTTTGTAAATTTCAAACCAATCTTTATGTGATGAAATGTGGAACGATGCACCAGAATTAAGTCTCAACTCATGCAAATGTGATTTCTCAGTCAGATTTACTTCAATAGGTTCAGAGTTCAATAATACATAGATTTCAGAGCATTCATCAGAAGAAATAATTACATTTGTCTCATAGAAAACTTTTTCTTTTTGTTTGTTTTTATTTTGTTTGTTTTTCTCAACATACAAAATGTCCACTTTTACCATACCCATAACATTTTCTACCTTCAACTTACTTTTGACCTAGATAGACATCTAGTTTTCTTTTTACTACCAGATGCGTATCAACTTTGGTTATCACGAATCTTAAATTGAGACATTCATCTCGTCATATGAACCTCACAACTTTTTCTCTCTACTCTCTTGACTCGCATTTCCATATCTTTACTTC
>CAIGRP010037214.1:0-13535 GCA_903798385.1 Fraxinus cuspidata
ATCCATGTTCTACACTACTACATAATCAATATTCAATTTCAATTATTCAATATCAATTATCCCATCTCAAATTTCCAATTCACAAATGGATCCACCCTCATTTGTTGAAAACTTGTTTGGTGTCGGAAGCGAATCACCTGTCACGCCCCGAAGTCAATTTCGGAATGAATTCTCTGGTCTAAATGAATTACATATTCCAGAAAAATATTCCGAATTTCGATGCTCTTGGAAGTAGTAATCCAATTGGTTTGGATGACGTTGATGTTTTGAGGCGGAATATGATGATGAACTTGTATTAGATATTCCCGATATAAGAGGGAAGAGAGGGGGGAAAAAATAGGCAAAATGTTGCGACCATTTTAAATTGGTTCAAAATGATCGTGTGGTCGATGGAGTTCTAGAATCCAAATCAGTATGTAAATACTGTCAACAACGATTGACATGACAAAAAAGTATTGGAAGCACACACCTCAACTGTCACTACAAAAGATGTGCGGCCAAACATGGGCTTCTTTGTGCTGGTCAAACACAACTACAATTTGATAGTTCAGGCACCTGTGCTACTACTACGCCACTTTCTACGTGGATGTATTCGGAGGAGAAAACTCGAACCGGAATGGTGAAGTTCGTTGCCGCAACTGAGTTGACACTAACAATAGCAGACAACCAACATTTCGTTTCCTACGTGAAAGAATATATTCAATCTAGGTACGTTAGGGTAAGTCGAAATACTATTCGGTCTAATAATAGAATATTTCCTTCAGTCAAAGAAACTATTGATTGTCTATTTAGAAAAAATGGGAGTGTGATATCTTTAACTTCAAATATATGGGAAGAGATAAATAAAATAAGTTATATAGTTGTAACTGCACACTACATAGACTCACTTTAGTGTATGCATAAAAAAATTATGGGTTTTAGAATTATTGAGTTCTCTCACAACGGTAACAACATATTTAATGCTATTATGAACATTGTTAGAGAATATCATTGCGATAGTAAAATTCGTTCATTTACGTTCGACAACGGTAGTGTAAATAAGGTAGTTATCGATAAATTGTACAGAGTACTGCAATCCACAGAGTACTGTAACTCGATTTCGACGGTTATTTGTTTCATATTCGACGTGTATGCCATATTTTTAATTTAATAGTACAAGACGATTTAAAACATATTAAGGATGAAATTCAACGAATTAGGAATGCACTAGTGTATATTACCATTTTACCTAGTAGAAAACAAGTATTTGAGAAATTTTGTGCCGAAATTGGGATGATGCATATGAAAACATTTATTAGTGACGTAGAGTATAGATATAACTCCACTTACTTATTATTAAAATCATGTGAAGGTTTTGAAAATTTAATATGTGAATTTTATAACAATAGACATATTAGAGACGAAGACAGTAATATTTTGAATGAGTCCGATTGGAGTTTAACTTTTAAAATTTTTGACAAATTTTTATAATTATACAAATATTTTGTTTGGTGTTTATTATCCAACTAGTTGTATGGTCCTTGAACGTTTTTATATAATTGTTAGAGCTTTTCATAAATATAAAAATGACCATATTTTAGTTCAATTATATATTCCATGGAATTAAAGTTTAGAAAATATCGGGAAGACTTGTCTATGTTATTTTTGTTAGCATGCATCATGAACCCCCGATATAATTTATCGGGTACTAAATTTATAATTGTTCAAATTTCAAGAGCTTTAACTTTTAATGTACCTATCACTTATAGAAATTTGGAATAAATTTTATGAAATATATGAATTATATGCTGAACGAATGGGTATACATATTAATCGGGTACCCTCCAACTCTAATAACAAAACAATTAAGAAAAATTCAAAAGAAGTAATTGAATTCTGACGAAGGTATGAACGCTGATGTCCAGTGATTTCTGCGATGACAAAAAATCAACTAATACCTCCGGTTAGCACTGTAGTTTTAGAGTCTGCTTTTAATGCAGGTAAGAAGGTTCTCACCTAGGTCAGGAGCCGATTGAAATAAGATATTTTGAAAACATTAATGTGCATGAAGGACTATGAAGACACTCATTTCTAACTGCAAGATAAATATGCAAAAAATTGCATGTCATCAAGTAATTAATATTCAATTTAACCATATTCATCAAAAAAAATTTAATACCTTAATAATTTTTTAAAAAAATTGTACACGTAACAAGTTGTTCGTAAACAATTTTTAACTCCGCCTACTCGAAATTAAAGTAGCCGATCTCAAGCCCGGGTTTATCTTTTCTTTTATTGTTATTTTAAAAAGGAAAAAGATTTTAGGACATGTATATTTAAAAAATGTTTAGAAAATGTATATATATATTTTTAAAGGTTTAGAAAAGGTATAGTAAAAAAAAAAAAAAAACAAAACAAAACGAGCTAGGGTATTTGTAACGAGCACGAGCCAAGCTCGTGGGTACATGGGTCGAGCCGAGCATTGCCACCGCTAATGAAACCTTTTCCTTTTTCTAGCCAAAAGACTCTTTCCACGGTGAAATCATATGTATTTGGCTTTTGCTTCCTAATCTCCCATAAAATGTTCCTAGCCTACTGGAAAATGCAACCAATAAATTTATAGATTGCAACAAATAATTCCGACAACATAAATAATATCCTGCTAAAGCATTCGACCTATATTAACTTCTTTGATTCCACGTGCGATCTCCTACATTTCTTTAAATCTACGAGGGCTTTTTGCAAACAAGAATCTGCAGAATGTCTGACCCAGAAACGTAATTTGCTTGAGCTTTCAAAGGGGTTTCGGATTCAACTTCGTAAATTTTGAACAGAACAAGTTCTCCCAGGGAGATGTCCTGCACCAGTCAGAGTATAGCAAAATTACCTATAAATCAAGGGAAATGTGGTTAAAGACAAATATAAATGGAACTGGTGTGTGTGGTGTGAACAAGTATGCATATGTGCAAAACAAGAGACCCTTGTTTGGTGTTTATGCCATTACTGCTCCTTTCTCGATGGGCACCCACTACTTCACGCATTCTCGTGATTTATTTGTTAAGATTTGGAGTTGAATGAGTGAGTTTCAATCATTGTCATCTCTTCTTCTTGCTAATACCATCACCACCCTTCGTAGAGTTCCATCTTAAAAGGTCAACCTTATGAAGAGTAGTCTAAATCCTTATAAATTGGTCTATGTTTTTTCTTTATTCAATATGAGATTCTATCCCTTGACATACCCCGCAAGATGTTGGCTCATTTAAGCATATTAATCTTGAAATTCGTGTGCTCATTTATTGAGTCTTAATCGGATTGAATTGTTGGGCTCTGATACCATGTTAAGATTTGAAGTTCCATCTTAAAAGGTCAACCTTATTAAGATGGGTGATCTAAATCCTTATAAATTGGTTTATATTTTCATATTTATTCGATGCGAGATTCTATCCCTTAACATTATTAAAATGGGAGTACTGATTTATTGAAGTCCCATCCGAAGAGTATATCTTATGACGTGATGATATATTGATAATAGTTGATAGTATAATAATATCATCTAATTGAAATATCTCAGTTAAAACTGAGTTTTAATGGATGAATAAGCAAAACGATTCTGTATTCAATGTCAAACCTCGTGAGAGTTTAAATACCTAGATATTTTACATTTCAGTCCTACCAAATGAACACATCGTTCCTGAATTTATTAAAACTGTTAAAGAGACAATAGAAGGACAGAGAGTGAACCCCCACACTCACTCTCACCCTCATCCTCCTTCTTTCGCCCACCTTTTTTCTATACTAATATAAGCACTAATATATTCAGTCCAAGAGGCATCAATAGGAAAGGATCGGTACTAATCTATTTCCATCAATCCATTTAGTATCAAATTAGTTCCCATTCCACTCTAATTGCATAGAATTATTGAAACCTAAAATCACTTACAAAACTATATCTTAAATATGGTTAAGAACTTGCACAATTGAATTGAACAGAAGTCCAAAATCTGTCGATAACTCCTTGAAATATGATTACACAGACAAGTACTGCTACCATCACAATCCAAAGTCAATTCCCAGCAAAGCAATGAAACCTAATAAGAAGCATCAATGTCCTAAAGTTTCTTATCATATCAAATTCCTTTGGCACATCTAATTTGTTTTGCCATTGCAGATAGAGAAAGTAATGAAAACATGAAAGCATTGATGCAGGGGATGGATTAATGTGGACATGATTATAGTTTAAAGTCTTTAGACCGAGATTTGGGCAGAGTATTGCAAAGAACTTTTGTCCTCCATATGCATATTAATACAGCACAAAGACTTGCGGATTCGGACATGTCTATCTTTGTAAAGTCACATTTAGATCTTCTTGAAAGAATCCACTCCTATATCATTATACTGGAACTATCTAATTATAGAAGCACGGGACATGTTTATTTTCTTTATGAAAGGTAACATAGAGAAAATGAATTCTACATTTCAAAGCAACAGAAGATTTCTAAATTCAAAGAGATCATATTTTACAGCTGACCAAAATGCATATAAATTGAACAACAATTACAAAATATCAGCCCAAATCACACATTTTTCTCAAAAGTTCAGGAAATTACCTCAGGCAGAGTCTCATTTTGACAATGGCTTCTGCAAAAGGGCAGTCAAATAAACTTCACCATTCTTCACCCCACTCGAATCAGTCTTATTTGCTGCAGCCCATTTCACTTTCTTGTACCCCAACTTCCCAATCAAGGGTGAAAAAACCTTCTCAAGATCTGTCCTTTTACTGAAAAAATGGTCCAACCAAAAGTAACCCCCACCTCTCAATACTCTATCCACATCAAAGAGCAAGAACTCCATTGCGGTCAGCGGTATCCACCTGTTGACAGCACGCCCACACCTCACAAGATCCACCACCCCATCAAACACCGGCAGCCTCTGCTGCAATGGCACATGGAGTGGCACTAATCCCCTCAGCGCCACGGCTTCATTGTATGGGGCACCAAAATTCATTGTTGTTGTTAAGACTGTCACATTCTGCAGCTTCATCTGGGCAGCAAAAGTGCCGGTGCCACCGCCAATATCAAGTGCAAGTCTAATGACACTTTTTGCTGATTTAGAAAGCTGGAAAAGCTGCTGGATTGGGAGATCCAGATCTGATTTATAAGCCAAGAATCTTGATTTCTCTACTTTCATGTCAAAACCCATGTCAGATTTCGTATTTGCAAAGCAGGAGAAAGTCTTGCAGCTGTAATGGCCTAATAATGCTGTGTTTTCCGGAAGTGTGACAAATGGGTTTGTGGGAAGTGAGGAAGGGATGGTGGAGGTGGTTCTTGAAAAGCAGCGGCGGCGGGGGAGGGGGTGACAGCCTCGGAGAATAAGATCCTCAGCTAAGGGAGAGTCATTTGGGCACAGAGCAAAGGGAGTGTAATTCATATACTGGTGCAGGAGGATAGGATGGTCTTTACAAGAGGAAGCAATAGGGGCTATATGAGTGTATAGGAGGAGATCAGAAGGGGTGGAGGACGAGCGGGTTTTCTTGGTAGGTGGGGTGACCGGTTGGAGGCTAGTAAGGTGGTTGATGGTGGCTCGTATAGTGGTCAGCTGGTGGATAAGGTGGTCGGGAACTGGCGGAGTAGCCGGTGGCGTGGACTGGAGGGTGGAGGAGAGGTGGTAAAGGGACAGAATATTGGTGGCCACCATGGCTAGTAAAAGAAGCAAATTTAGACACATTGTGAAACCCATATTCAAGATTTTCTTGAAATTTTCTTGATCTTTGCTGATCTTGACGAGGGATTTCTTTCAGCTTATGCAGATGCTATTTCAACTCGTACACACACTGGAGAATGTGAGTGTGTGAATTTGGTGGCATACAGCTATCAATAATTTATTGTCTGTATCTAAAGTAATACAGTATTGTGAAATAGGACAGTCCGGGGTTTCTTTGATCGGGGAATCTGAGATTTAACTGGCTAGATTTTGGATCGAAGTAGATTCTTTTTATCTTTTTTTTTATCTTTTTGTTAAATTCACTTGTGGTCATCAACCTTCATACTTAGTATTACCATAACCACTCAACTTATACTTAATGTCACCATAACCATCCAATTTGATTTTATTTCACCAAGATCATCAAATTCATATAACTTTTCACTATGATCACTTAATTTCATATAACGTTTCACTACGACATTCAACTTCTTTTTACCATTTTCATTAATTTTAAAAGGGGTAAAACGATAACTTTGTATTATATATATAAAATAAAAATAAAAACTTATTTTTTTAAAAAAAAAACTTATGTTAAAAAACAAAATAAAATGAAAACTTGTTTAAAAAAAAGTTACTAAGAAAAAGAAAATAAAATAAAAAAATTTTTAAAAATTTTTTTTAAAATAAAATAAAAACTTATTTAAAAAAAACAAAGTTACTTAAGAAAAATAAAATAAAATAAAATAAAAATTTATTTAAAAAAATGTTCTTTAAAAAAATAAAATATTTTTTTAATAAATGTTTTAAGTTTTTTTTTTTTTTAAGTTTTTATTTGTATTTTATGTGTTAAAAAGAAGTTGAGTGGCCTGGAGAAATGTTACATGAAATTGGATGGTCATAGTGAAACGTTATATGAAATTGAATATTTTTTGTGAAATAAAATCAAATTGGGTGGCCATGGTGAGACTAAATATAAAGTTAAGTACCCATGGTGAAACAAAATCAAGTTTGGTCGACATGGGTACACCAAATATGAAGTAGGGTGGCCATCAGTCAATTTAACCCTCTTTTTTTGGGTCAAGTTGTTTACTGAAGAGGAAATATGAGAAAGACGTTGAAACTGTCGAAAAATATACAACCATGCTATATGTATATATTTTAAAAATATTTTTATGTTGTGATACATAGCGACACATAATTAGACAATTTTAAAAATAGAAACGTGAAACGCTCCTTGTCCGGCTCAATGACCGTGACAAGGACAGGGGCGCCAACTAGCGGCCCCCTATTGGGGGGCCACAGCACGGCTCAACAGAAATATACTTTCTCACCTAATACTTTTCGAACTCCAATGAAATATATACAAAGATGTCAACCTCACAATGTACACCTAGCATTATTCGAAAAAAAAATTAGGAAAAAGGAAGCGTCGGAATTTACCTTTTTTTTGTGATCCATTTTGTTTAAATGGGACATCATGAATGTTAGACGATAGAGAATATGTCAAGATTTGAAAGATTTGTATGGCAAAATAGTAATGGAGAAAGAGAGGAGATCTTGATCTAATATATGAAATTTTTAGTAATTGACTTTTAGCTGTCAAGCAATGAAAAATGCTCTAAGACGAGTTTAAGGGTCATTCTTGAAAAATCAAATTAGAGTTAATGTGAGTTGCTGCTTAATTATCAAAGAATATTCAATAAGAAAACTTTTAGACTTGTTATTTAGGAACATGTATAGAAATGTCGTATAGTGCCTCTTCAAGTTCTTTTTTAATATTTATATTTATATTGCACCCTTGTCTGGTTGTGCTTCTTTCAGAATTTTTTGCATTTTTCCGACCGTTGTTCATTGTAACAAGGAAACAGTCGTAATTGTTGAAAAAATGAAGCTTTCCTAACTTTTTAGAGAACCTCAAGAAAAAAATTGAAGAAATGCCAAAGAGGGCATTTCTAGTAATTCAAACATAAAAAATTTTGGAAGCTTCATTTTGTTCAACAATTGCATCTTTCCGTGATTGTCTCATCTATAATAAGGCAACATTGTTGTAATATGACTATTTATGTGTCATTGTAACACTTCGTATATAAGTGAATATAGTCTTCTCTCTTCTCCCGTGGATGTAGGTTTGCCACACTGGCACCGAAACACGTAATTTTTTCTTATATATTTTATTGAATTCTTCATGGTAACAGAGCGAATGTATTGATCCGGCCAACCGTTCGAAAAAAAAGGAAAACGGAAACGAAATTTCTCTATTTTGCACAATTCGTATTCTTTTCAGTTTCATCCATGAAAATAGCTGTATATTTCAAATCGTAACTCATACTTGCGCAAGGTTGGTGCCGTTGGATTCATATCGTCAGTATTAGCGTCTTTCGGGCTAATTCCGGTGTCGTTTGGTGGGTCAAAATTACCTTCAAAGTCAGCTGTTCGTGTTTTTTTTTTTTCAATTTTTTGTAGTTCAAAGTTTCTTTTCAGTTTCTCTCTGAGTTTACAATGACTGAGAAAGCCATTAATCCATCTATAATGATGGAGAATGATGTTAACCCTAGATGGAAGTTATCTACCATTCTCTTGAATGGTGTAAATAACATATCATGGTCAAGAGTCGTGATGTTATTTCTTGGTGGAAAGAAAAAGTTGAGTTTTATCAATGACACTTCTACTTGTTCAGATTTCGCGGATCCAAAGTACGAAGGGTGGATTTCGAATGATCACCTCGTTAGGTCTTGGCTTCTAAATTCAATGGAAGCACATATTGCTGAAATCTTTTGCCTTTTCAGATTCGGCAGAAGAATTGTGGAATTCGGTTGAAGAGTTTTACGGAAATTAAAACAACGCTGCTAAAATATTTGTAATGGGAAATTGCTGTCGTTGAGTAAGGGAATAAGACATTCATTGAGCATCTTGGTTATCTTAAGAAGAAGTTGGAAGAATTGAGCATGTATTACCCACATACAACCGATGCAAAAATCTTGTTGAAAAGGGCCGAAGAAGATAAGATATTTTCTTTGCTGAGTAGTTTGAAGCCGGAGTATGAGAATCTTAAGAGTCATATCCTTATGAGTTCTACCCTGCCAAAATTTTCTAGTGTGTGTGCAATTGTGCAGCGAGACGAAATTCGAAAAAAGACTATGAATTTTGAACTGAAGCATATATCTGAGTCGACTGCTCTTATTGTAAAAAAAAAAGATGAGAAAATGAAAAGCTTTCAGAACAAGGAAAGACAAGAAGTTCCAAAATGTGAGAACTGTCACATGCTAGGACACTCTAAGAACTGTTGTTGGGAACTTCACCCTCATCTTAAGCCATTTACTATGAAATGAGGAAGTATGGAAGTTGTTTCTATTACTGACACTACCATCTCACTGAATCAATTAACTCAAATGCTCCAACAACTTAGTCATCTTAGTCCGAAAGAATCTACTCCTACTCATGCCTCTGGTAACCTCGAAGCTTACGTCTCTTCATGTACATCTAAACATTTGAATACTTAGATTATTGACTCGGGTGCCACTGATCATATGGCAAATGATGCAGCATCTTTAAGTGATTTCTCAAAAAAATCATCAAAACATGTTGTTTCAGTTACTAATGGTACCTCAGTTCCTGTTTCTGGCTCTGGAAAAATTAATCTTTTTTATGGTCTTCCTAGTACATGTGCACTTATTATTCCTTCATTTCCAACTCAATTTCTTTCTGTCGAAAAAATTACTAACTCCTTCAATTGTAATGTTATTTTTTCTCCTAATGATGTTGTGCTTCAGGATCAAACTCCGGGGAAGAAGATTGGTGAATGTGTCTACTTACATGAACTTTATCTCTTCAAATCATTCGGTGTCACTTCTCTTAATAGTACTATGCTAGAAAATCATATCGTAAATCAATATTTGGGCATCTTTCTAGTCGTGTATTATCTTTTTTATTTCCATCTATATCTTTTGGGATACACGTTTGTGATGTTTGTCAATTTTCCAAACAAGTTCGTCTATTGTTTAATAATTTTTTATCTATGTCTGTTAGACCATTTGAGTTAATCCATTCTGATTTATGGGGCCTATGTCTAATTGATTCATATGATGATTTTAAATATTTTGTGTTGTTTATTGATGATTATTCTCGTGCTATTTATTGAAATCTAATAATGAAGTTTACCCTGTTTTCAAGGATTTTCATCGTATGGTGGCCACTCAATTTGATAGCAAAATAAAGATTTTTCGTTCGGATAATGGGACTGAATTTTCAAAGGGTCCTCTTCCTGCCTTTCTTCGCAATGAAGACATTATATATCAAACTAATTGTGTTGGTACGCCCCAACAAAATGGAGTAGCCAAAAGGAAAAATCGACATATTTTGGAGACTACAAGAGCTCTCATGCTTCAAATGAATATTCCGAAGAAATTTTGGTCACATGGAGTTTTAACAGCTGTGTACTTGATAAATAGGCTTCTAAGTAGTGTAATCCATTTTCAGCCACCGTTGGAAGTCTTAAAAGGGATGAAGCCTCATGTGTCTCACCTTCGAGTATTTGTTTGTGTTTGTTATGTGCACCACCAGAGCTTGCATCATGATAAATTTGACCCTTGTTGCATTCGGTGTGTCTTCTTAGGATATTTTTCGACAGAAAAAGGATATATATGCTATGATCCTCAATCTCAGAAGCTATTTGTATCATGAGATGTGAGATTCGCTGATAATGAACCATATTTTTCGGCACAAAGTTCGAACAAGATTTTATCTTAGGGGGAAATTTGAAACGATCTGTTTTCGATTCCCATGGACATCTTCTTCTAATATTGCAAGTACTGGCGAAATTGAAATCACAGTACATGTTGGAGGTACAGAAGAAACCCAACAGGATGAAGACAATGGGGACAATGGAAGTCCTTTTATCGCCAATTGCTCACGATGTTCCAGAATATGTCAAGTGTTGTTCCAGATACTTCCGAAAAGATTTTTAGAAGGTCAAATCGAACATCTAAGGCTCCAAAAATATTAAAGGACTTTGTTACATATGACGATGTCAATCATCTTATACCGTCTTATTTATCATACTCCAATGTATCCTTGTCTCATTAAGCCTTTTTAACTTCGTTGTCTTCAACTCAAGAGCCGATTAATTTCAGAAAAGCAAATTCCAGTCCTATTTGGAGATGACCAATGCAGGAAGAATTACAATCCCTTGATGACAATAAAACTTGGTCCATTGCCAAACTTTCTCCAAGGAAAAAGACAATTGGGTGCCGTTGTGTTTATAAAACCAAGTTCTGGAGTGATGGATCTGTTAAATGACATAAAACACGCTTTGTTTCAAAAGGTTTCACCCAAATTTATGGAGTTGATTGCAATGAGACATTCGCTCTTGTAGCCAAAATGAATACGTCGTGTTCTTTTATCTCTAGCCGTCAATCAAGATTGGAAATTGTTTTTGATGGATGTGAAGAATGCTTTTTTACATGGTGATCTTGATGAAGAAGTATATATGAGTATACCACCAGGTCATCGGCCGGAGGGTCATAGTGATCTCACATGCAGATTAAGAAAATCCATATATGATCTTAAATAATCACCTTATGCGTGGTATGCCAAACTCAGTCATGTTGTTGTTAAGAATAGTTTAAAGGTGAGTTATGTCGATTCTTCCTTGTTCGTGAAAAGAGGTATGAAAGGTAATGTTATTATTTTGATCTATGTTGATGACATCGTTAGTACTGGTGATGATCTTGCTAAAATATCAAGGCTAAAAAATATTCTTCATACACAGTTTTCTATTAAGGATTTGAGAATTTTGAAGTATTTTCTTGGATTGGAAATAACGTATTAAAAAAAGGGCATATTTCTAAACCAAAGAAAACACGTATTGGATTTGTTAAAAGGCACTGGAAAATTAGGTGATAAGCCAGCTCAGAAGCCTATAGAGTGTAATTCCAAATTAACACTTGGTGGCGATCTATTACTGATGTGGGTGAATTCCAAAGATTGGTCGGCAGATTAATTTACCTCACAATTACTGGGCATGATATCTCATATGTTGTGAGCCTTATTAGCTACCGCTTTATGAATTTTCTACAAGTTGAACATATGGATGTCGTTAATCGAATTTTGCACTATCTCAAGGGGTTACCTGGAGAAGGTATATGGATGCGTAAAAATGGTCATTCTCTTATTTCTGCTTATATAGACGCAGATTGAGCTGGTAGTACTATTGATAGAAGATCTACCACTAGATATTGCACTTTTATTGGGGAAAATTTGGTAACATGGAGGACTAAGAAGCAGATCGTTGTTGCACGCTCTAGTGCTGAAGCCAAATATCGGACAATGGCTTCTACAACCAGTGAAATTATTTGGATTCGCTCTTTGCTGAAGGATTTGGGATTTGGTTCGAAACAACCCTCCCAGATGTTTTGTGATAATCAATCTACTATACATATTGCTTCAAATCTAGTTTTTAACGAAGGGGCAAAATACATTGAAGTTGATTGTCATTTTATATGAGAACAGGTCCAAGCCAAGGTTATTTGCACTCCCTTCATTCGTAGTAGCCAGCAATTGATTCATATTTTTACCAAGGGCTTACCACTTTCAAATTTCATGAGATATTGTCCAAGTTAGGCTCTATCGATATTTTCGTACCAACTTGAGGAGAAGTGTTGGAAAAGAGGGATATTTGGTGATTTGAAGAATATTTGCTAATATTGAAGGAAATATTATGGCATGATTTGGAGTATATTGGTTGATGATATTTGGAATGTTTCCATAATTTGTTATATTCTTTCCGTGATTGTCTCATCTATAATAAGACAATCTTATTGTAATATGACTATATATGTGTCATTGTAACATTTCGGACATAAGTGAATATAGTCTTATCTCTTCTCCCGTGGATGTAGGTTTGCCACACTGGCGCCAAACCACGTAATTTTTTGTGTTCTATCTATATGTTTTATTGAATTCTTTAGATTCAGTTAGTGTAAAAGTTCTGGTCACTTTCTCTACATTACAGCACGCTTTTCGATAAATCTGATGTAAAAGTTGTGTATTTAGGTTTTGATAGATTGAAAAATATCAGTTCAAAAAGAATAAGTAACAAATGAAATGGCTGAATTATACAACAAATATAGAGAAACAAAATCTTTTCTTCAAGAGATTTGCCAAAGTCGGCCATCTAAAATTTGAAAATGGCACTTTTCAGAACGCACTTTATGACGGATTTCGAGTATTAAAAATACAGAAATCGTTACAAATTGTATTTTTGAAAAAAAAAATACAAATAATAAGAATCTTCTTGTAATTGCAAAATTACAAAAATCCTCTTATTGATGATCTGGATGTTTGAAGACGTGGAGCCACGTGGCTTGAATCCTAGGCTTCGAGACTTGTTGATAATTTGATTTGCCGAAAAATTTGACTTGTTTTATGCTTGGATTTCGGAGCTTGGATTTGTACTTCGAAACTTGAACTTAATTTTAATTTAATTCGAAGAAAACTTTAATCATCTTGGGTTTTCTTGATTTGAAGAAGATTTTGATCTTTTTCGTNTCCAAGGCTTCGAGACTTGTTGATAATTTGATTTGCCAAGAAACTTGATTTGTTTTATGCTTGAATTTCGGATCTTGGATTTGTACTTCGAAACTTGAACTTAATTTTAATTTAATTCGAAGAAAACTTTAATCATCTTGGGTTTTCTTGATTTGAAGAAGATTTTGATCTTTTTCGTGTTCCTCGGACTTGAAGTTGTGATGATTTCTTCACTTCCTCCGACTTTGAAATTTCTTCAGCACTTCGTGATTTTTCTTTGCACTTTCACCTCTTTTTCTTTTCCTCTTTTCATTATGAACCTTTGGTCC
>CAIGRP010037216.1:0-12224 GCA_903798385.1 Fraxinus cuspidata
TGCCCTTTCCAATATGACAGAGGTACAAGTTTCTAATGCCTCCAAGTATACATCTATGTTGTGTTTTTGCTACTTCCTTTTCTGATTTCTATGGTTATTTGTTGAGCAAATTAGTATTATTTATACAACAGTACAACCCTGTTGACTTTTTGATACTTTACAAATATGCTAAAATCTTAAAGGAATCTCATCTCGAGTTGCAGTGCTTTACCTTTGAATTGGTGGTGACTACTAACAAGATGCTGTCAATTAGTACATAACCGATTCCCAGAACTCCCATTAAAAGAGAAAAAGAGCCTCCCGCCATTTACAAAGTAAATGTGGTCGCTAAGTACAGACGTTTTTCTTCTCCCCACATGGATAGAAGTAGATGGATGGGATTTAATTCTTACTCCCATCAGTTATGAGATTAATTCCTGACATGCCTTAATTTGTTACTGCAGAGTGAAATGGTTTCCAAAGTGAGAGAAGAGGTCAATAATTTACGACATGCAAATGAGGACCTCGTTAAACAGGTGGAAGGACTTCAGATGAACAGATTCACTGAAGTTGAAGAGCTAGTTTATCTTCGCTGGGTCAATGCATGCTTAAGATTCGAGCTTCGGAACTACCAAACACCTTCTGGAAAAATATCGGCTCGTGATCTCAATAAAAGTTTGAGCCCAAGATCACAAGAGAAGGCGAAACAACTGATGTTAGAGTATGCAGGATCAGAACGTGGACAAGGGGAGACAGATATTGAAAGCAACTTCTCCCATCCATCCTCTCCTGGAAGTGAGGATTTTGATAATATTTCTGTTGATAGTTCCACGAGCAGATTCAGTAGTCTCAGTAAAAAGCCTAGTTTGATCCAGAAGCTGAAGAAATGGGGAAGGAGTAAAGATGATTCAAGTGCACTTTCTTCCCCAGCAAGATCTCTAGGGGGAGGATCTCCCAGCAGGAGTAGCATGAGTTATAGACCAAGAGGTCCTCTTGAATCCCTGATGCTAAGAAATGCAGGTGATAGCGTGGCTATCACTAGTTTTGGGATGGGAGAACAGGATGACCTTAATTCCCCTGAAACTCCAAAACAACAGCCTATTCGAGTTCAAGATTCTTCTCCTGACTCACTCAATTCTGTTGCAGCCTCTTTCCACTTAATGTCCAAATCAGTTGAAGGAGTTCTAGAGGAGAAGTATCCCGCATATAAAGATAGGCATAAGCTGGCTTTGGAAAGAGAGAAGCACATCAAGGAAAAAGCTCAGCAAGCAAGAGCAGCAAGGTTTGGTGACCCTTCTAAGGCAGATAAAGATAAATCTGTCACTTTGCCTCCAAAACTTGCTCTAATAAAAGAAAAACCAGTTGCTTCTGGGGACTCAGGTGACCAGCCGAATGATAACAAAGTTGATTCTACAACAGTGAGCAAAATGAAACTTGCACAAATTGAGAAGCGACCTCCTAGGGTCCCTCGAGCACCTCCTAAACCATCAGGAGTTGCTGCTGCTGATAAAAATACGAACACTTCAAGTGGAGCACCAGGTATGCCACCTCCACCACCTCCTCCACCGGGCGCCCCACCACCACCACCACCTACTGGTGGACCTCCACGCCCACCACCTCCACCAAGAAGTGTCTCAAGATTGGCTGGAAGTGGTGACAAAGTCCACCGAGCTCCTGAACTAGTTGAATTCTACCAGACATTGATGAAACGCGAGGCAAAGAGGGATACACCATCTTTGATTTCTTCAACATCAAGCACCTCAGATGCAAGGAGCAACATGATTGGGGAGATAGAGAACAGATCATCATTCCTCTTAGCTGTAAATCAAACTCCTTTGTATCTAGTATGCTGTTTGTATTTCTAGTTACTTGGTTTTGACAGTGAGAAAAATTCGAAATCTTGAACCAGGTTAAAGCTGATGTGGAGACTCAAGGTGATTTTGTTCAGTCATTGGCTGCCGAAGTCCGGGCAGCATCCTTTACCAACATAGAAGATTTGCTGTCGTTCGTGAACTGGCTAGACGAGGAACTCTCCTTCTTAGTATGTGTTTCAAACTATTGTTCAAATTAGTAATCCATCAATTAGGGCAGTCACAATTTACAAGAGGCTAAAATTTAACCAGAATAGTGTTTTTTACTGCTCACCAGGTTATTAGCAATTTTCTTACTGCTTATTTGCTTAATCTCTGCTAGGTTGACGAACGAGCTGTCCTTAAACACTTCGATTGGCCAGAAGGTAAAGCGGACGCATTAAGAGAGGCAGCATTTGAATACCAGGACCTGATGAAATTAGAGAAGCTGGTGACCTCGTTCGTTGATGATCTGAATCTTCCATGTGAAGCTGCATTGAAGAAAATGTATAAGTTGCTTGAGAAGTAAGCATTCTTTTTCCAAGTTATCTCAGTTAACAAGCCGGCCTTCAGATTGTGGACGTTAAGCTTACTTTGTATACACCTTTTACATTCACTTTATGAGTTTATCTATATAAATATTAAAAGCATTAATACTATGGGGACCCTCACCTATGCGAGGCCTTAGGCAGCAGCCTATGCCGCCAAATAGTCTGGGTCTGCAGTTAGAAGAGTATGCGAATCAAAGTCTGGAGAGATTATAAAGCACATGGATCACTTTAAATGTCCTTTTTTAAGTACCCCTATTAGAGTTGTCCTTTTGTTGCTCTACATTTGCACAACTTGATCTTTCAAATTTATTTAGTTATTGAGACTCTAAATGATACTGAAATGCTAAAAATTTCTCAATTTTCAGGGTGGAGAATAGTGTGTATGCCCTGTTGCGCACACGTGATATGGCTGTTTCACGGTATAAGGAATTTGGCATCCCCATCGATTGGTTGCTCGATTCGGGAGTAGTGGGCAAGGTACTTGATGTTAGGTTTTGGAATATATAATGACAATGCACAACTTGGTCATCATTTTTATGATATTTCTTGCTTTTAACTGCATGGAAATAACTGTCTATGCACACCTTGGCCTTCTATCTGCAGATCAAGCTTTCGTCAGTACAATTGGCAAGAAAATACATGAAACGTGTAGCATCAGAGCTTGATGCCATGAGCGAACCAGAGAAGGAACCTAACAGAGAGTTTTTGATTCTTCAAGGTGTCCGATTTGCTTTCCGTGTTCATCAGGTGCGCCTTATCACGAAAGGAGAAAAGTAATTTATATAGTCTACCTTAAACTTGATGGAAATAATCATATAACTAATATTCAAATAAACTTGTTTCAGTTTGCGGGAGGCTTTGATGCAGAAAGCATGAAGGCTTTTGAAGAACTAAGAAGCCGAGCTCACGCAAAAACAGAAGAGAATAAACTGGAAGAGTGAACATTTTTCATCTTCACAATATCTAGTTTCTACATGTACATTTCATCATTACTGTGTGAAAGGGTAGAAACAATGTATATTGAAACTGGTAGAATCTACAGTTCATTGAAGGATAGATGCATACTTATACAGATATCAGAATAGCTAAGAGAGCTGTAACTCAGACTTGTACCAAAATGCTTTGATCAATAAGTTTGAGTCCAGTACCACCCTTCAAAGGTTTAAATCTAGCAAAACATAGGAAAGATGCAAGCCAAACATTTTGGCACATAGCAACGGAGATTCAGGGATAATATCATTTTATTGAGTGCATATGATGATCAAATTCAGCAATGTGAAATTTTGATACATATAACAGAAAGATGGATTCCCAACTCTGCAAGAAATCTAAGAAGCACGAATATGGATATGTAATTTGGATACGACACGGATACGTAGATACAACTTTTTTAAATTAGGATACATCGATACATGTCATAAAATTCAACATAATTTTATTAATATTAAAAAACATTAATACATAAGCATGATAATAAAAGTAAAATATTAAAGCACTTTATTTTAACCATTAATTGTCGAACCTTCATTTTTTTCGACATAATCAACATCAATTTCTTCATTTTTATTAAAAAGAAAACTCTTCAACTCTGACAGTTGTCACCACATTTTAGATTCTCCTTTTGAACGCAGATATAATTTTCTTAATAAAAGATGCAAATTTCTATGAATAAATCAAATTCTTCATCTCGATGTAGAGTTATTTTATTCCTTCTCGTAGAGTGCACAAAAGAGTACGTACTCCAATTTTTTTCAGCACTAGATGAAGAAGAAGGTTGCACAAGAAGTTTCAAAACAATGATTTGTAGTAAAGGTGCATGTGAACCATAAAATATCGGATTCGTATCGAAAATCATACAAAAATATAAAATAATTAAAAAACACGTATCGAATACGTATCGAAAATTTAAAAATATAAAAATATATAAAATAATTAAAAAACCAAGTATCTGGTACGTATTAAAGGGTATCCTAGTTTTGATACGTATCGGATACAAGTATGTAACAAGTTTACAAGTATCGATACTTTTTAGCAGGAAAGAAAGTGTTCTATAGCACATTGCGATTATAAGGCCCCTGTCTATAAACTTAGCACCTCTTACCTTCCCCTGGATTTGTGATGGCAATCGAATGACACGCCTTTGATCACCTGCTTCCACAAGCAACTCCGACCCACCTCTAAACTGTAAGTTTCAGAATTGTCAAAATTTTCACTTGAATTTGTTTACCATGCTGCTAATAGGAGAAATTGAATCCGGTGCTCTAATCAGACTTTTATGAAGTTCTGTTCAAGAATGCTTCATTCAAGCACGCATTTCCTGTATGCTACAGGTAATTAGAAGACTGGTTCTCGTGATTTTTTATTTTGTTTCATTTATTTTCTTCTTGCTGTCACTAAAATGAGTTCTAAGAAATGAAACATCATCAGTCAAAACAGAAAGTAAATTAAAAAGATGACATACTTGGTAAAAGCTTGATTTTTGACTTGTCGAAACCTGGCATGAATAGTGTCACGTTTTTATTGGATGGATTGAATTTGACTGATGATAATAAGCTCTCGCTGGTTGATACTGATAGAAGATTTCGTGCATCTTTACTATGAATTCTCACCAAGACCTCATTCCAGTTTAGAACCTTACCCAAATTGAAATACGGAATGGAAGCACGAGGTACCGGTGAAAAGTTTTTCCAAACTCAGCTAGTGCCTCAGGACCATTTGGTGAAGCAATGCCAAATGCACCTGAAATTTTTTTACCAGCTTGAATTCACATCCCCAGTAGCGCATTGCAGAATTTAGAGATAAGAGGTTGGTCGCATTCATCAATATATAGCAGCCAAATCTCTAAGGTTCTGAAACACAGATCCTTTCTGTAGCATAAATGATACGGAAACTTTTAGTAGTAAGAAATGCACTAATGCCCAGAAAATGAAAATTAAGAACTTGTTTACCTCTAATGCTTGTTCTAGATAATCCCATATTTCTGAACTCATTCTCCCGTTAAGATTGGTATTCTTGCCACTTAGACTCAAGAATTCATCTACAAGTCTCAAGATAGATGGACCGACTACCCTCCCTAGATCAGTTTGGAGTCCTCATATACTTCAAGTATAATCTGTGCAATGAACAATAAAAAAAAGGAATAAGCACGTGAAGGGAATAGAGTGGAGGAGTCAAGTGGGAATGTTAAAAATTACTGACTTTGCTTTACTGGTTGCACCTATCATACGGATTGTTTCTTCAGTGCTTATACCGTCATATACAACTACGTCAAACTTATATCTCTCAACATTCCTTTGAACGACATTAATCAAGAATCCTACAAGTCGCTCGAGTCCCAAAACTGAAAATACCAAGCTCTTCTCCTACCACCTACTACATATGGAAGAGAGATGCAAGAGAACATTACCAAAAAAATTTGAAATTTGAGGATTCAAATCACGATGTACATAAATGGTAAAATTGTTACATACCCGCTCCTTCCAAAACACCTTGGGTCATGTCCAGATTGGCATCAGCTAGCTTGAGCAGCTTAAGAGGTTGGAGGAGCATCTGTTGCAAATAAACATGTTCATCACAAGTCAAACTCAGGCTACTCAGCTCAATAAGACACCTCAAACCGACGGGTATAAAATGAAGCGAAGAAGAGGTAAGTACACTCTTGTGGTTTCCAATCTAATCACGGAGAGGTTGTTGTTGCATTTGACAACAGATGGTCCAATCTTACAAATCAGAAGATATTCACCTGTAGGATCTTGAGAATGTACTGCCAGAGGTCTTCAGCCCAGCCATAGCATAATGCAGAGCACCACAATATAATCACACTGAGGGTACCATACTCATTAAACATAAATCAATAAGCAATTTATTTTCAAGTACTGACCGAACAGTATAATATGATAAGAATGTACAAGAATTAAGCTACTTGTGCACATGATTTTTACACCTTTATTGACAAATGATGAGGTAATATACCCTTAATTTGAATTTCATCTATTCAAATTAAGGGCCAAAATGCATGCCACTTCATCATTAGTCAAACTTGTTAACAAAATTGACATAATTCTCTCTAAGTTGGTGTCTTGCCATACATAAACTTTTCTAATATTGTTACCTAGATTAAAAATATTCTTTCCTTTCTTAGTCCTAAACTTTAGAATCTAAACTTGTATAGAGATTTGTACAGGGACTATTTATACTTGTCATTGTAAATTACATAATATAAGATTGTGTTATTATTTTAACTTGGTATAAAAGCCGCCCGTATTATCTAAAACACCATTGTCGAACGTCTAAACCAGCACTTCTGAATCATCACCACCGAACTCACATGGCTCATGGACAATCAGAATCTGCTACCCCTGAATTATCCATCCCAGTTATTTACATCCAATCCGAAAACTCTGGAATTCATGCTGGTGTTGTTCTCACTGAAACTAACTATGACGTTATGGTCCCAAATATTGGAGATTCAAATTGCAAGGTATGAGAAACTCAAATATATTCTGTGTAAAAAGGACCCCCTTGAAGAAACCCGATCCCACCTATGCAAAGTGGTATTCTGAAAATCAAAAAGTTAAACGCTAGTTGCTTACCTCTCTGTCGTCGGAGATAATGAAGACTTGTGCATGCGCACCGCACGGAAGATTTGGAGTGCTCTTGCCAAAGCATTCTACAACGGATCGGATGAGACACAACTCTTTACACTAAATCAACGCCATTTCTCTACCAAACAAGTTGGACGCCCCCTATCAACCTAAGCTCGTCGAGATTTTTCAGGAATTACATCATCGCGATAAAATTACTACGAAGAATCCCGATGATATTATCACATATAAGAAATCTGTTGAACGCTTGCATGTGCACATATTCCTTAGCGAATTGGATACAGAATTTGAACATATTCGGGGGTGAAGTTCTTCAGAAGGACCTCCCAGTTGATCTCGAAGACACCTATGCTTATGTGTGTAGGGATTCTATACGTTGAACCACCCTGAATTGTGAACCCGACAACTCTGAATCTTCTGTTTGATTGTTCCTCGAGCCAAGCCTCAGCCATGAAAACCTGCTGCAAAATCTGAATCGGACCAGAAGGATAGTTACGAGTTAGGCACTACTGCCAAGTAAGAATGCCTATGTACTCACTGTGGTGAAACAGACCATTCAAAATCATGGTGTTACAACCTAATTGGCTATCCAGATTGGTGGGATCAAGCAAAGTAACCACGAAAATACAACTTAAAATCAAATCACCAAGCTTCAGTTGCCATAGCCAAACCTCCCTATGATACTCCTACAGAAGTTTCCTCTTTGGTTGCTACTTCAGGTAACATTGGTAAAGTCCTCCATACTTTTGCACATAGTAGCAGTAATACATGGATAATTGATTCAGGAGCTAAAGATCACAAAACTTTTGCCAGTCACCATAATCAGTTTATGAAACCATCAACTGAACATATCATGTCTATAGCGAATAGCAACCCCTTACCTGTGATTGGAGAATGTTCAATTACTTTTCCAAACAATTCAAATCTTGATTCTATTTTAGTCGTACATTCTCTCAACCATAACTTATTGTCTGTTGCTCAAATAACTTGTGCCTTACATTGCATTGTGATTTTTTGGCCCAACCTTTGTGTTTTTAAGGATATCCGGACTCGGAAGACAATTGGTTATGGTACTAGAAGGAGGAAGATGTACTACTTGGATTTGAAGCCTGCTAGCTCAAATCAGTTGACTCAAGTTTTCTCAGCGGATAAGTCTAACAAAATCATCTCCGAAATTTGGTTGTTGCATAGACGCTTAGGTCATGCTTCTTTTGGATATTTAAAACGATTGTTTCTAAAGTTGTTTTCTCAGTTAACTATTTTAGATTTCAAATGTGACATTTTTGAACTAGCCAAAAGTCACTGTGTATCGTTTCCATTAAGTTTGAATAAAAGCCCCGTACCTTTTATGTTGATTCACTCGGATGTATGGGGACCAGCCAATGCTAAGGGTGGGAATGGTCCGGTTCGATTCAGTTCTAAAGAGAACTGAACCAACCCCGAAATTTTCGGGTATTTAGTAAATGGAATCGTCGGACCTAAATTTAATTATGGAACCGTTCGGGTTCGGTTCCATTCGGTTCAGTTCTATTCGATTCGGTTCCGGGATTCCGTACAATAATTTTTTTTTTATATTACAGCGCTACATTAATTCGACTATGACATATTCTATCTTAACTCTTACAAAATAACGTAGTCCAATCTCGTGATATCTTTTACACCTCTCTTTGTTGAGTTCTTCATAATTTTGACTGTTAAAATCACAGGAAGATAAAGATGGTTAGTTCACAATAATATAACGATAGAAATGATACTACGGTAGAATAAGAGATTTGAGTAAAACTTAGGTCAATTTGATTAAGTTGGAATTGACTGAAAATTAGAAATAGTAAAATAATATTTTGCGTTTGGACTAAATTAAATAGTAAGCAATTTATTTTAAAAAATAGAATAATTTTACTTATTTAAGATAAAAAAATTAAGGAGATTCAGTTCTGAGTCTATAACTAAGAACCGAACCAAATCCGTTAGTTCTTGATTCATATACCCATTCGGGTATTTAACTTAAGAAGAATCGTTCGCTTCGGTTCGGTCCGGTCCGGTCTGCTTCGGTTCGGGAGTTTTGTCAAGCCCTAACCAATGCCACTTTCTTGAATGGTTTTTGTTGGTTTGTTTCTTCCATTGATGATCACACATGTATGACTTGGATTTGCTTGTTGAAGTCAAATAATTAAGTTAGTTCTTTAATTACAAATTTTATAAAATGATTGACACGCATTATTAATCTCACATACATGTTCTTCATTCTAATAATGGTGGGTAATTTGTTAATCAAGACCTGAAGCAATATCTACAGTTACATGGCATTTCACATCAGACAACTTGTGCGTATTCTTCTCCACAAAATGGGGTTGTAGAATGCAAATATCGCCATTTGCTTAAAGTTATCCGTGCCTCTTTGTTTGGCGCACTTATGCCGATCAGTTACTGGGATGAAGCCATCAACGTTGCGACCTATCTCATTAACCGTTTACCTCCAGTTCTTTACAATTTCAAACCCTTATAATGCTCTCCGCTCAGCTATAGGTGTTCCCACTGTTCCGAATTTATCATCTAGAATATTTGGATATGTAGCCTATGTTCATCTCCCTAAACCCTACATAAATAAGTTTGGAACCTCGAGCTCTTCAATGTGTATTAGTTGGCTATACTTCACTTCAGAAGGGTATGATATCATCTCCCTTATTGAAAGATATATGTGACTCTTGATGTCGTATTTCACAAAAATGACATGTACTACTCTACTATCGTGTCTCCACTTCAAGGAAAGAATCAAAATAATTGCAGACTCTATCTCCTTCTTTGGAAAATTTATATACTACAAGTGAAAACTTTGATATTAGTCGAGAACGTCTAGAGGATGAGCTGTAAGAAGATGAAAATAGTCAGAAGCAATGGTAGTAGCTTCACCAATATCTCAATTGCCTTTCCCCTTTCATGAGGTACCATCTAACCAATTGCTCTCTAAAACTGATCATCTTCTGGAACACAAGGTAAATTCTGAACCTCCTCCAAAAGTGTTACCTAATCGAGGTTCTAGAGGTCTACCTAGAGTAAACTATGAACATGTTTTTAGTTCCCATCCTAAGTGTCCCATGAGAAACCATGAGTCTTATCATAGACTGTCAAAGGAAAGTGAGTCGTTTGTAAATCAATTATCTTCTGTATCTATTCCTACTAATTCGCAGGAAGCCCTGAGAAATCTTAGGTGGAAGGAAACAATGAGTGAAGAAATGATTCTCTTCAAAAGAACTCAACTTGGGAAGTTGTTAAGTTGCCTGAAGGGAAGAAACTTGTTAGATGTAGGTGGATCTTCAAAGTTAAATACAAAGCGATGGAACCATTGAACGATTCAAAGCCAGACTAGTTGCCAAGGGTACATTCAAACATATGAAATTGACTATATGGAGACATTCACACAAGTAACAACAATTAACATCGTCCGTATTTTGATATCCGTGGTGAATATTGATTGCCTATTGCGTTAGTCTGATGTCCAAAATGCATTTTTGCATGGAGACTTTCAAAAGGAAAGGTATATGGAACTGCCCCCAGATGTAATATAAAGTCAGAAGAAGACAAACATGTCTATAGATTAAAAAAGGCCATGTATGGTCTGAAGCGATCTCCTAAGACATGGTTTGGAAGATTCACGAAGTCTATGAAGATTTTTGGATACAATCATAGTAATTTAGATCATACCCTCTTCTTGAAGCATAATAAAGGAAAGATTGCATCCCTTATTGTGTATGTTGATGATATGATAGTAACAGGGAATGATCAAGAAGAAATGAATGCATTATAGAATCACTTTGCTCATGAATTTGAAATGAAGGATCTTGGTCTATTGAAATACTTCATTGGAATTGAAGTGTCGAGGTCAAAGAAAGGTAATTTCTATCTCAACGAAAATATTCCTTAGATCTGTTAAGTGAAACTGATATCACAACGTATAGTCTTGCTAACAACCCCATGGAAGAAAATCTAAAACTAAGCACATATCCGGACCAAGTCCCGACAAACAAGGAACGATATCAGAGACTAGTTAGCATATTAATGTATCTCGCACATACTCGGCCTGATCTGGAATATGCTCTAAGTGCGGTCAATCAATTCATGCACTCCCCTAGCGAAGAACATATGAATGCAGTGATTAGTGTTTTACGCTACTTGAAGTCATTTTCGGGGAATAGATCATGTTTACCAAATGAGATAACCTGGATGTCAAAGGCTATACTGATGTAGATTGGGCTGGAGCAATCAAAGATAGGCGATCTACATCAGGATATTTTATTTTTGTAGGTAGAAATCTAGTTACTAGGTGAAGCAAGAAACAAGCTATAGTTGCTCTATCCAGTGCGGAATCTGAGTTCAGGAGAATGGCTAAGGCAGCATGTGAATTATTATGGATAAAAAATTTATTGGATAATTGCACATTAAACACATTAGTCTTATGAAATAGTATTGTGATAGCAAGGCAGCTTGTTATTGCCCACAACCCAATTCAACATGATCGAACTAAACATGTTGAAATTGATAGACATTTCCACAAAGAGAAACTGGAAGCAAAGATTATTGAAATGCCACATATTCTGTCAAAAGACCAACTTGCTAATCTACTAACCAAGGCCATGTCTACTTGAGCATTTAATGATGGTCTCAACAAGATAGAAATGAGCGACATCTCTGCACCAACTTGGAGGGGAGTGTTAACAAAGTTGACATAATTCTCTCCAAGTTGGAGTCTTGCCTATATAAACTTCTCTAATATTGTTACCTAGATTAGAAATATTTTTTTGTTACTTAGTCCTAAACTTTAGGATCTAAACTTGTATAGAGATTTGTATAGGGACTATTTATACCGGTCATTGTAAAGTTAATAATATGAGATTGTTCTACCATTTTAACTAAACTTTTTGTCAAACTAATTGTACATGTAACCGTGAGTGGAAAGTGCTAAACAACTACACTAAGAATACCCCATTAATGCCCTGAGTGGTACACACGTCAACAATATTGGTTTCCATATTGTAATTGTGGATAATTTTCACCATGTAATGCACTAGCTGTTAGATAGAGAATTAGAATTGAACAATTATTATTGAACGATGTGGTGTTTTAAACAAAGGGAAGTGGGGATGATTGTGGGGTTGTAACATGAAATTTAGGTTCAACCCGCCTAGTGAAATTTCTAGTCCAACTCCTAGATAATTTCTTTAAGGTCCTGTTTGATATCCTTC
>CAIGRP010037221.1:0-11769 GCA_903798385.1 Fraxinus cuspidata
CTCTATGGTCTCCTCCTGTTCTTGTTTCTTCAATTAGTCTAGTTGCCATATGTATCATATACTAGTTGGCATGGAGACCTAAATAATGGGACATTCATGCCCATAAAATTACAACGGACTCATATGTCCAAAATAAATAAGAGCTTGCAAGCCCATAAAACAACAAGGATAAACTAACTATTCAACGTATCCACATGGTCGAGTCCATAATCATTCACTAATAAAACATTCATCATATAAACGTTTTCCTATATAATATTTAATATTATATACAAACATGTTTCAAATTTCTAGCAATTAATATAATCTGAACTCATTTAGACAAACTGATAGGAAGAATTAAATTAATTTTTTTATTTAATTAGGGAATTTATTTAATTAAAATTAAATTTTAATTAAATATCGAATTACAGTCCAACTCTAATTCTACAATTAAAGGGCGAATTTANTGATAGGAAGAATTAAATTAATTTTTTTATTTAATTAGGGAATTTATTTAATTAAAATTAAATTTTAATTAAATATCGAATTACAGTCCAACTCTAATTCTACAATTAAAGGGCGAATTTATTTAATTAAAATCAAATTTTAATATAATATCAAATTAGAGTCCAACTCTAATTTCAAAATTTAATGCGATTGAATTTAGTTAAAATTAATTTTAATTAAATACAAAAATAAGAGTCAAACTCTAATTCTAAGATATTATGGCAAACTTATTTAATTAAAATCAAATTTAAAATAAATACCAAAATAGAATCCAGCTCTAATTTCAAAATTTTAGGGCAAGACAATATAATTAAAATCAAATTCAAATTAAATGTCAAATTAGAGTCCAATTCTAATTTCAAAAATATATTAGGGTGGATAATTTAATTAAAATCAAATTTTAGTTAAATATTAAATTAAAGTCCAACTTTAATTTAAATTGAACTAATATTTTAATTTAGGATAAAACTCTTAAATAAAATAAAATTCAATTTAGGGTCAAAGTTTATTATTTAAGTTAAAATTAAATTTTAAAGAAAATAAAAAAAAAAGTCGTCAATTTTAAATAAAATTTCAAACAGGTCAAAATTGAAATTTTAAGATCAAACAATTTTAAAATCTAATTCAAAACCTTTTTAAATTTAAATTGAAAATCATTTTGAAATTTGCAATAAGACCCCCTAGTTTAAAATTACTAACAGGCCCTTCAATTATATTAATTGCATTAGAAGCCTATTCTGGAACTCGAATGATCACGATCTGCAATCCAAACTGTTCAATTGTCCAACCTTCAATGATGATCCACACAGAGAACAATAATGACTGTTAGGGTTTTCTTTTCTTGTGCTAATAAGAATAATGAATAATTTTCTACAGTTTTCAAACCCTAGTTGCCTATTGTGTGTAACTTATTAGGTTCACAATCAAGATACCTAACGACGTGAATTATTATTTTGATCTAATCAAAATCGATAAATTTATCACTAATTTATCACTTATTGTGTGTATTTGAGGGCAATACATGTGACGATAAATGTCACGTGGTGTGACAAAAGCAAACTTGTTCGTTTATCTTGAAACTATAATCATTTCGTCAATATGATCCGATCAATTATGAGATATGAATATGTGTCAATTTCAATTATCAGTCATACTTTTATCACAAAGTTAAGTCAATGTAAGTTGAAAACTCCTTTTCGACTTATGATTTTACGTTGGCCAATGATTTCATTATCAATTTAACTGGATAAAATGTAGATCATAATATCTTACTATCTAAGAGTGACGAATCATCTATGATCATTCACAACCTTTATATGATTCTTGACATACCCGAACGATATCGTATTAGTGACCCTTGGTAGAGTAATATCCTACATCATCAAAGTATGAGCGTCCTCATATAAGGCACTATGATGACCTCAAATCAAAGGACCAATTCCATTACTGAACGTTAGAGATTAACCATTGACACTCAGATAGTTATCTATGTGAAATCTCCCAGCGGGTCTCCAATGTTTTGTTCTATAACAAAATATCAACGTGTTCATTCAAATATCACCACATTTGAACTTGTGAGATTAGCTACTTACTTCACAAATAAGAAATGTCACATGTGATGGTCTATCCATAATAACGATATCCGTATCTCATTATTACATACGACCACTGACGATTTAAGATTCAATCATACGCAATTTGCATCTCACAATACAACTTCTTGTGATTAACAAATCAGTATCTCGTTATTATATACGACCACAGATAATTTAAGATTCGGTCATATGTAATTTATATCCTACAATCACAACTTCTTGTGATTAACAAATCACTAAAACTTGAATCTACGGATTCTATTATTTAATTTATTAGAATATAGATTTTAATTAAATAATAGACATTATCATAAATACGCATTGATAATATCTATTAAAAGTGTTTATGCTCCAAATTTGATTGGACCTAGGGCATAAGACTTACAGAGGGTTGATCTAATTGGTCTCATGCCTGCTAGAAAAGGTGGAACAAAGTTTGCAATTGTTGCAGTGGATTATTTCACTAAATCGGTGGAAGCTAAACCCCCTGGTAAGATCACTGAGCAAAAGACCACCAACTTCATGTGGAAGTCCATTGTGTGCAGATTTGGAATACCTCATTCTATCGTAACTGACAATGGAAAACAATTTGATAATATTCGTTTTGCTAATTTTTGCGAAGGACTTGGCATACGAATGCATTTCTCCACGCCAAACCACCTCAAGCTAATGGTCAAGTCGAAGCAATCAATAAGATCATCAAGCATACACTGAAAGCAAAACTTGTTGCTCTTAAGGATGGATTGGCTGAGGAACTCCCTGGCCTGCTATGGTCTTACTGTATCACGTCTAGAAATAGCACCGCAGAAACCCCTTTCTTTCTAGCTTTTAGGGTGGAAGCTGTGATCCCACTTGAGATAGGAATTCCCTCTATTCGAACAATGATATATAATAAGGAGGAAAATGAGAAGACATTGCGAGGAGAACTGGATCTAGTAGAAGAGAACTAGAAATAAGGAATGCTCTATATAAGCAATGCAATGCGAAATAATATGATTAGAAGGTCGGGAAACGGGAGTTCGAGGCCGATAACCTGGTGTTAAGAAGAAGTTTTCTAGCTACAAGAAAACCTAGCTCTGGATCTTTAAGACCTAATTGGGAAGGTCCCTATAGAAAAACCAGAGTACTACTTAAGAGGGTTTACGAGTTGGAAGATATGGAGGGCAGATCTCTGCTGCATCCTTGGAATGTAGAACAATTTAAGAAATATTACCAGTAGAAAGTAAATGTATATCGTATTGTGCATCTATCATCTATAATAAAAATGTGTGTTTTGTTAAAAGGAAAAATGTACAGAAATATCGTTCGTCAAACAAAGGTTGCATGTGCTGCAACACTTAGATGAATTTCCTAACAGGAAATCAATAAAGCCATGCTCATCAACATGCTTAACTAAGGTTGCATGTGCTGCAACACTTAGATAAATTTTCTAAACGAGAAAATGTTAAAGCCTTGCTTATCAGCATGCCGAACTATGGTTTCATGTGCTATGACACTTATAGAAAATGATTAAAGCCCCGCTCATTAGCAAGTCGAACCAAGGTTGCATGTACCATAAAACTTAGTTCAAATAGAAATAGCAATGTTCATTTCTTGTAAAAAAAATTGCAGCAGTAATTACATTTTGCGTAAAGAAAAAGATGAAATAATAATCATTCATCAATGTAACAAAATTATAAAAGTTTCAATGGAAGTAACAAAGCTCGACAAAACTCAAAACAACAAAAATTATAATACTTAAGAAGTTGGTAGGCCTAGTGGAGCTGGGACCTCGTCATCAACATCTTCGTCGGCAGGGGACATTTGAACTCTTGCTGCCTTTTCAACAACTGTTCAAGCTCTTTCTTTTGCTCCTCATAGACTTCTACCAAGAAGGAGGCATCAAAATCCAGTCTTTCCTTGTTGATGTGCTTTATGATTTCACCTAAAGCCACAATATAGACATCTTGAGCCAGTGCATCGAACTTAAGAGAGGCCCCCCAATTTTCAACCGCTTTAGAAGCTTTAAGCTCAGCATCTTCTACCTTTTTGGCGGCCTCCTCAGCTCTCTTGGTTGCCTCATCAACCCAAGCTTTCTCTTCTCCAGCCCTTTCTCTTTTCACTCGTAGCTCGAACAGTGCCTTTCTTCTCCCAAATTCATAAGGCATCACAATCATGCAAAAAGTTTCAACTCCGAAGCTGACTTCGCCTCCAGCTCCACCCCTATTTTATTCAGGCAATCTTCATAATCCCTCTCATTCTTAGCAAACCTCGCATTTTCTGCCTCCATCTTCTTAAATAATGCCTAGTTTTAAACCTCGAGCATTTTGTCTAGTTAGGCCTTCTCCTGAAAATAGAAAAGTAATTTAAGTTACAGATTATAATATTCAATTAAATCCTAAAATACTTGAGTTTGAAAGATCCTTATCTACCACATACACCATATATAAGATTAATTTGTGCCTATGGAGCTGTACTGAAATTATTGCCTTGCCTACTGGCATTTCAGTAAGGAACTGTTGCTCTCGTTCATTCTAGTTCCTAGTAATGAGAGTAGCAGATTCTCTTAAAGGAGATGAAAGTATTGTAGTGGACTCCCTAGAAGGAGATGGAGCTCTAAGAAAGTTCAGTAATATCTCAGGTTGGTGGCCTATCATGTTGTCGACATTTGGCCTCTGCAAATCTGGGCACCTTTCTTGTGAGCTTGAGGAGCTAGCCCGGTAGTAGTTGGGACAAAAGTAGGAGTTGGTGGCATATGAACAGATTTTGTGGGAAACGAGGCCACATGAGTGGACTTTGATGGCGGCTTCTCGGAACGACAACGTTTCATTGGTTGTTCAGACTCAACCTCGGGTTCGGCCTCCTCAGGTCGGTTCACGACCTCGGCCTAAATTTCTTTCCTTTTGTCCTTAGTACCCGCTGCTACTTTTGCCACTTTGTATCCCAACATTTCTTGGTCATGATCTGGAACAGAAATGAACACATGTTAGTTCAATAATCATGGTAAATGTTAATTGGTAGCATTTATTGGAAGAAGAGGTGATAGAAGTAGGAGCTCTGGTTGATGATGAAGTCGGCGGAAGAGGTGGAATAGCCTCGCTTGGAAAAGGTTGAAGTCCAAGATAATAGATTTGCAAGACCTTTATTTTTCAGAAGTGATCTAATCACATCAGCTCGTTCTTGCACTACTTTGGTCAAAGTGTCTAAAATAAGTGCTGAAGTACACAAAAGTGATGTTTACTTACACAGTGGGTGATAGAGGGTATGAACAATGTTCTCTCTATTCACCTCGGCAGGATGAAATTGCCACTCCCCTATTACATAAAAGATTCCTCATTCCACTTCTTTATTGAGGAGAAAGTATCTAGCACTAATAAACCTCCCGTCTTAAGCCTAACACTGGCATACCACTAGCCAATATCATTCCCGTCCTCCTTGAAGGTGAAAAGAGAGTTAAATTGTGAGACATTCAGTTCAGGATAGCCTAATTTATTCCACAAAATTAAAGTAGCAACTAAAGTTCTCCAACCATTAGGAAAAAGTTAGGTTAGGACGATTGCTAATGAAGAAAGAAATTGATGGATTATTCTGGGGAAAGGGAGTCTCAAACTAGAATTAAGAATGGTAGAATTCAAAGCTACACACCCTACTGGTGGGGTGTTAGCTCGATCAGATGAGGTCGGGATTATTAATTATAATGATCTCGAAATATGGTATTTGGCCCTCAAGCTTGCTAGCATATCCCTCGTCACAATCGACCTATAGGAATCCACTCCCCATTCTTGAGAACTTTCCTCACCACCCACATGAGACCCGACCTCCTCCACCCTAAAAGTATCAACACCCTTACGATGTTCCATGTTCCTAAAATGACCTAAGTCTTCCGGGTAAACTGAAGAGATATGGACTGGAGTTAATATCTCTTGACAGTCCAAACTCGTAGAAGACGTGGACGTAGAAGGTAATAATTCTTCCTGTTGGTTACCCTAGGAATGTACCCTAGACTATTCTGAACTCATATAAGTGACCGAGGTAAAATGCAGTAAAAAGAAATGTATTTTCTGTTAAAAGAAATACCTGAGAATAGACGACCTCACTCAAAAAGTTAATAAAAACTTGACGAAAAAGTTGAAAGAAAGCTTTTACTTTCAAGAGAAAATGTGAGAGCAAAAGTGTGAAATAAAAGGAGATGCCATATTTAAAAGAGATGGAATACCAAAAGGGCAGAGTCTGAACCGTTGATTGAAGAGATTGAGGAAAAATAGATGGCTGGATTTAACTGCTTCAGAAATGACGTCGTTTTGCTGAAGCTTCCGGAGGAAGCTATTAAAAATACTTGCCAGCTCATTGGAAAATCAAAATGGGACACATGTTCAAGCTATTTATTGCTGTAATGATTACAAAAATGAAAAAACGAGCCAATTGTATTCAAGGTCAATCCATCACCAAGGTGAGCACCGACTTGGGGGGTAACTCTTCACATTCGACCTCCGAGGTTGTTAAGTACAGTTTGTTATACACATTAACCTCATGATAATTTAAGCTCGACTATTTCAGATCGACTCGTGTTAGTTATCGCTGAGGTACGACAAGGGGATATAATAATTAAAGATTCCTTACACATTGTACAAATAGTCAATCAATAAGTGACATTTAGAATGTCTTAGATCAGCGCCCACCAATTCCACCAATCAGATGCCTTAACCTTATTCCCTAATTAGCTCATTAATTGTTGGGGACCACATGTAAAGTTAATTCATAATGACCTGAAAAAGTCGAGCTCACTAATCAATCCAAACATGCTAATGATGTATTTTCTCAACTCGGTATTGTTGCTGATAAGACAAGAAAATGAAAGATGCACGCGAACCTTTCCCTATAAAAGGAAAAATGGGAGTCTTAAAAAAGGGGAGAAAAAAAATTCTAAACATTTCTTACTTCAAATATCTTCTTGAGGGACAAGAGTAAACACTTGTAGTTATAATTATAATTTGCAAGTTGTTATAAATAAAAGTCTTATTTCCATTTTAAGTTGGCTTGAATCTTGTTCGTATAATTTTCAACGTCAACAAAAACTTTGCAGGAAATCTCGATGGAACAAAATCTTTGTCAAAAAAACTACAATGCGTTACTCCCCTCATAATAATATTACTGGAACTAAATGCTTCAGGCATTTCAACAATTTATATAAATGGTATTAATATGAATATTTTATGAGTTGGTTATAAACACTAGGGATGGAAAAAAAATCTAGCAAACTCGATACTTGCGGGGCCGTCCCAAACGGGGCAGATACTACACACTTAATCGGGTATTCAAGTCAGGGATGCGTAACAAGTACCCCGCCCCTCCTTACCCCGTTTAGTTTTTTTATATTAAAATTCAATACTTTAAATGGAAAATTCCGCAAAAGTTCGTTAGTTCTAATAGAAAATGGCAACTAAGATTATTTAAAAAATATGACAAACAATAAAAGTCTTAGCTTACCAAATATATTTCAATAATTTAATTTTTTTTTTTAAAAATTAAAAAATATATTTTTGTCTCACTTTAATGAATGTGAGTAATAAAATGAATTATTAAAAAATTTTAAAAAAAATAAAATGAATAGTAAAAATGACAAGGGCCCAGCCCAGCCCAACCTATACTTGACCCTCCTTAAACGTGTAAGGGGGACATGGAAGGTTGCCCCGAACCCCCCTCCCCTCCATTGCCATCCCTAATAAACACATAGGGATAGTAATTGAGCAAAGGGGCTTGTCGACTCATCGAGCCCAAAAAAATTGGACGAGTCAAACCAGCTAGGCTCGTCGCTAGGACAAGCGGCTTGTGGACCGAGCCCACATGCTCGTAAAAAAAAAAATGTGACCGTTTGGTCACATTTTAAAAATAGACAAATAAATATATGGGCTCGTGGGTGAGCTCGATTCCGCCCAACGAGCTCAACTCGTGACGATCATAATCTCGGCTTGTCTCTTGGACAAGCCGAACTCTTGAGGTCATGGGTTGAGCTAGTCCGGCTCAATCCATTGACATCCCTAAGACACATTTATTATACGCACACCGATTTTTATATAATGTCAGGAAAACAAGATATAAATATGTGATTGCATCTACTACATAATAATACATCTATTTATATAAAGTTTGTGAAATTGATTATGTTAATTTTTGTTATTTCCTTTTAGCATAAGTATACACATTTAGGTATTTGGACGACAAATTTCTTTAGTAAGTTCAATTTTACGTCTTTTATTTAACTAATTAATTCTTCATTTGTGTGGTTCAACATATTTCCTTCAATATCATTGTTATAATTCATAACATGAAGTTCCACATTAAGCATCCGTTTGAACACAATTTTTGGACTAAGAGTACATTTTGAAATAGTAGATTGACGACAAATATGGGGTTAAACAATAAGAAAAATTTTGGGTTTGCGTGTAATATTATATTATTGAAGAATATGTGATTGAAAAAAAGAAGCGAATAATGTATTTTGAAAACAATGGAGATCAAACAAACGTTAAATATAAAAGTGTTGAACAACTTTTTTTTTCGATTCTACTTTTTCCCATATTACTGAGATATTTCAATTTTTAATATTTCAAGTGCTTGAGCGGCTTCTGGGATTTTACAATTTGTTATATCTATATATTCTTCAAGAGTATAACCTCTAATATAATCATCTTTACTATTCACTCTAATTTCATTTCAGGAATTTTTGACTTGAAATCAAATGTTATCATGCTTCAAACGTATCATAGATTTATCACATACAATGTTAATGGATTGTCTTTTGAGGACGTATATTTGAGTTGGATAATTTAAAGCTAGTGTGCGAGGATCTATAGAATACAATGAGGTATTATGTTTGTCAATTTCAACTTCTTAATTCCCTCCCTAATGATGAGAGAACTATTCAATCAAAACTACAATCCAAAAATCTCATTATAAAGTATCATAATTAAGGCTTAAGATATTTTATAAGTGTTCAA
Source organism: Fraxinus cuspidata (assembly GCA_903798385.1). Lineage (NCBI taxonomy): Eukaryota > Viridiplantae > Streptophyta > Magnoliopsida > Lamiales > Oleaceae > Fraxinus > Fraxinus cuspidata. The sequence goes on from CAIGRP010037221.1 coordinate 9,062, forward strand.
GCTAAACATATATTCTCAACATTCTTTAGTGTACAAATCAGTGCACTATGGTGGAGCGATTATACAAATATATGTTATCAAAAATTCTTTGAAAAAAAATATTAGGCTCTCACGATAAATCAACTATATAGGGAAGAACTTTGATGTTTTCATTATGCATATGATTGTTATTGTATGTAAAATAGCCTTCCCTAGATAGAAATGAGAATAATCTTGTTCTGTAATAGTTCAGAAAATTAATTGGATGTCTTTAGCTAACAAAAGCGCTAAACCATTTAATGTCCTTCCAACTAACAATTTACTAAACTTTGAGATTTATCCTCATTAGCATTAGTAAGGCACACATACTTTTGATTGTATAATCTGAAAATTATGCTCATAATTTAAAATTTGAGTAACTAATCCCGTAACTTCAGATAGCAAATACTAACAACTTCAGTATATGTATTTATAAGATATAGATAATATATATATGGTTAACATGAAGAGTGACAAGCCCCACATGTTATCTTAATTATTTATAGAAATATAGAGAATCTTGTCCCGATTTTAACTAGTGGAGTTCTATTGATTTAAATATCACGTGAACAAGTAAATCGTGGAATTTATTATATTGAAAACTATTTTAATTTTTAAATAGACATTCTCAAAATTTCCACATTATTATTAATCTGGTATAGCCAAATCGATCATACCAAATAATAAAATTTTCTAGATATTGAACATTTGATTCAATATAATATATGCTTCAATTATATTAATAAATTCATGACACAATTTTAGAAACTTAGTAAATGTGTGTTTGATGGATATTATTGAGAAAATAATGTATTTTAAATAGTGATATGATAAGATATGTGATTAAAAAGTAATAAAAGGTTATTGATGTGATAGAAAATATTATTTTATTGAAAAATGTGGTTGAAAATGAGTTTTGAAAAAATGTATTTGGAAAGAATATTTGTCAAACATGGGGTAAGTCATTCCATATAAGACATGAAGGCACGCGTCCCACCAAGTGTGGGGCATGACCATTGGGATGAATCAACTAGTGTCTCAAGACACATATACGCTTGGGGAACCACCTTTGGTGTACCGAGTTCTGCCTTAGACTCAAGTATACAGTGGTTACTGAAGAGGCCATTTAACTTTTAGGATCCTTGTCCTCAAGCTTTAAGAATTGTGCACATGGTACCTTTTGGCGTAAATCATCTATCTAGATGGCAAAAGGAGACGCAGTGGACATGTGATAATTGACAGATGGTTATAAATGTTCAAAAATAATTTTCATCCTTTCTTAGAAGAAGATGATGAGCAGGAGGTAGATTCTACTTAATACCATTCAAAGTGGAAAGAAGTTGTTTTTGGATAATAATACACGTCAATCATTCATCACGTGCCTATTGTGTTATTCTGTGACCTAAATAGATGGTAACTGTCGAGATGAGATACCATGCCCAAAATTCTAAATTGTTAGATGTGGGTGGGAACATAAGGTGTTGCAAACAAAATGGTTGACTACCCTAGAGAAATTTTCCCTAAAATAAATAATCTCTGATCGAATATTTGTCAATTATCAGTTATAGCCATAAAAGTTGGAACCGTCTTTTTTCTGTGACAAATTTACATATACATCTATATGAGGATATAAGAATATCATAATAAAATCTTCACGTCTAATTATTAAAACTTCTAAATGCATTTAAATTGGTATGGAGTTGAATTTGTAATATTATTTTTTTTTCTTAAAATTATTTTCAATCAAACATTATTCCAATAAAATAATTTTGCATGTAAATTCAGAAAAAATTTCTCTTTTCAATCACACGTTCTCCAAAAAATCACTATTACAAAATCTATTCTCCAAGGGGAAAAAAGTGGAGCTCTAAATAGATATATTTTGAAATTTCACTATTTGGTTGAATGACTAATACAAAATATGTAGATTAATTGCAAATTGAACCTCTTTAAATGGAACAAATTAATAGTCACATTTCTCCCCTGTAGTTCTTTCTTTATTTTCCCGGTCAATTAACCTGCAACAAGGCATGGCCTATTGTTATCATCCCCCACCCTCAACATTTTTCAACTATGGTCATGAAAAGTGAAAATATTTCTGACAATTTTTTTAGTTCAGAGGGTATGGGCTGCCATTGCTTATCCTCCAATAATCACCTTTGTTATATTGTATGCATTAATCTTATCTAACATTTATCCATGTAGGAAAAACCTCATTCTATTCATGAATTCCACCAATACACGTCTTCACGTAGTTAAATATTCTGCACATGATTTGATTTCATTTCATTTCGAGAAGTACGGAAAGTGTGCAAATGATTTGATATGTATTTCGAGTGTAGAATGATAAATTTTAATACTTCATCAGGTAAGCAATTAAATAACCATAATGCTAAGCGATTTAGAATTCATGATTTTCACGTATATATTAATTGTTCAAGAAATATACATTGATCCATATCAATAATTGAAATATTTAAACCTGCAAAATAGAAACTAGTAAAATTTAGAAATCGTTCTCTCTCTTTTCCTCTCTATGAGTGAATGAACTCATTTGATGGGCTTCATTCACATTCATAGGCAAAGAGAGACAGTTTCACAGGCCATAAAATAAAACTATCAACTTTCCATCAAAGTGGACAATTATTATACTGTAATTTCTCAAGGACCAATAGAATTTTATCAATAAT
>CAIGRP010037223.1:3163-70753 GCA_903798385.1 Fraxinus cuspidata
TGTTTCTTAGTCATTGACTTTACCTAATATAATTCCAATTGAGCTCCAACTACTTTTGAGAAAAATTTTAGAGCGAACTAACTATAGCTGGTTCGAGCCGATTCAAGTAATGAAAATAGAATATATTATTATTCCAATTAAATGACCATAAAGACATGGCCTAGAAATTAGACAATGACAGCTCAAACTCCTTTCGAGTTATTGCCCGATGCTCTATTAGTTCATTGAGAAAGAAAGAGTGATATTTCTTTAATCCGATCGATATATATGAAATATTTCGAAAACTGTAAGAACTTGAGATGCAAGGCAAGTACATAGTTTGGACCAATCAAAAGTAAAATGTAAAGAGACTTGTATCAAAAGATAACAAATTTCTCAAAATTTAAAAAAGTTAAAAAGTAAAAGTAAAACAAAATACACACACAAACTCAACCTTGTCAAAATTCTCATCAGTATGCTACCATAAAAGGCCTTCATAACTCTCAGATATGATATTCTCAATCATGTTTTCTTCAAAAAATACACAATCTTGTAAACTATGCAACCATGGTTGATTATAGTCCCACTCCGAATATTCTCCGAACACCAAATCGTCGTCATAACTCGGATCTAGACTCGGCAGCTCCACTATCTGGCTCAGCTCCTCTTGGGTTTGCACCTCTTCATTTAACGTCATCACATCTTCTGACGATGAATTTACCAAGGATGAAGATGATGACGATGACGACGACGACGATGTGCAGAGATTGTCCATGTTGGCGGCCTTGGTGGCAGCGGCCTGGACATCACGTGGAGAAGAAGTGGCGGGGCGAGGCAACAAGTGGGATATCTCTGGAAAATTTAGAATGGCAGCGCCACCCTTGATGGCGATGGCGGCGACATCGTGTGCTCTGGCCGCCATTTCCGGGGTGGCGAAAGTCCCGAGCCAGATCCGAGACTTCTTCTTGGGCTCTCGGATCTCTGATACCCATTTTCCCCACGCCCGAATTCGCACTCCTCTGTAAACTGGATGCTTGCTATTAGCGTTACTACTATCACTGCTTTTGCTTCTCTTAATGCCATCATTCGTCTGATTCAACTCACCGTTGTTGCTTCGCTTCGTCCGGTGTTTCGGGTTTGTTAGAGAAATTGAGGTACTCCACCTAGTTTCCAAGTTTGGTGCCTCAGCCATGGTGAAAAAAGGGTTCGAGGCTTGATGAGAATTGGTGGATGAGTGTAAATTTGTTAAAACTATATGAAAATACTATACAGAGAGAGTTGAATGACAGGAGAGTGGTAGGTGTCAGAGAGAAGAGCAACTAGTATTTATATATATGGAAGTGTAATTGAAATTTTTACACGTGTTTTCGGTGTGCAGTGTGTGTGTAATTGGTGTGTATAAATAGAGGAAGAGAAAGGAAAATACGATAGAGAGAGAGACCCGACACAACCGACTCCAGCCTTTTACCCATAATTTCTTGATGACCTTGCTACATTAAAAATCGGTGAGCACGTCGATTTTTAAAATATGAGGAGTCAAAGAAGTGAACGGACTGACTCTATACGGTTTTGTACAACCGGATTCATTTCTTGACCACTTTTTAATTGTCAAACTAATCGATGAATCATGTCTGGTTTTCAAAATATTGTGCACACGAAGAGAAGGTATAGAAGTCTATATATCAAGTTAAGAGACAACTAAGCCCCTGATTTGTGCACATTATCGATTCAAGAATACTTTTTTTTTAATGTGATGTGAAATATATGGTTGAAAAAAAAAGGAAAAGTTATTGATATGATGAAAAATATTATTTTATTGAAAAATGTATGGTTTAAAATAATAAAAAAAATAATGTGGCTCAAACAGGGGTTCAGAAATGCTAAAAAATATTTAAATTATTTTATCGGTCCGATTGACTATACTAAGCCCTTGTTTGGCACCAATAAAAAATTTGATTAAAATCTAAATCTAAATCAATAATTAATTTTAACCATATATTTCATAGGATCCACAACTTTTCAATTATGCATTTCATCAATTTTTATCAAAATATACTAAAAATCTGATTTTAATATCTATCAAATAGTGGTCATATATTTAAATATGAAAATTTTTATGACTTTCTATTAGGTTTGATGAGGCTAGATGGCATTGTATATTCTTGTAAGTTTAGTATCATGGAAAAACTTAGGCCCTGTTTGATAGGTGCCATTTTTTATGGGAGTTAGAATATATTTTCCAACTTCTCATTTTTTGCCATGTTTGATAGATAAAATATTCCATGGAATTTGTTTTCCCTTCAAGCCTCACGTGATTGATTGGCTTTTCCTTGTTTTTGAGGAATTGGTTTTCCCACCACTATGGTAGGAAAATGGTTTCCAGTCTCTTTTTTTATTTTATTTTATTTTATTTATTTATTTATTTTTGCAATGAAAACAAATTTTATGAACAATTGTAAAAAAAATTTTCTTTAATGAACAATTTTCATGAAAAACAAAGTCAAACAAATACCAAAAGATCCAAAATTTCAACATTTTTCAGGTGAAAAATTATACTCATTAAACACAATTAATTGACAATTCCCAAAAAATAATTCTAGGCAATTCAATTCCATGTAATTCATTTTCTTTTCACTCAAATTCCACTCTTACAATCAAACGGACACTTAGTTTTGTTGCATGTTAGTAACTTCGAGTCAAGTGTCTATATATACACAAAAAAAAATCATTTGAATTTAACTCAAAAGGGTACAAATTTTATGTCAAAGTGTCTTTTACATAAATGAACTTAATATTTGGAAGTAATAATCGTAGATTCCTTTTGCTACAAAGTACTGACAGATTTCATGTGTAGATATTTAAAGAGAGTCAATATACAACAAATGGGATTGGTATGGGTTCCTCTCGTTAGTTTTGGAATTGATACTCCCTCAAGAATTTCTCAACACCCTTCATGCTCTCTATCTCTAATATTTTTATCTTCGATATGCGTGACATGGAAGAATGGAAGAACGAGTGTACAATTTTCATAAGAAAATCTTTTGCTTTATTTAGCAATTTCATAATAAAGCTTAAACATTAAACATGTGCTACATATAAAGTTTTAACATTTGGTGACCACAACTTTTCTAGTAACAATGTCTTGACCCCTTAACGATTAAAATGAGATTTTAAATTTGTCAAATTACTAATTCTATGAATCTTGATCCCTAAGTGATGGAAACAGTCAATATCGATACTAAAATCGTAGATGATGAAAGTCGATCACGTAAGAGTTAACTACAATTTTAACGTCCACTTTAATAATTTCCATTACGTAAAAAACTAGATTCGCAACCCAAAATTATAATTTTCAAAAGTGAAATAAATCCAAAATCACTCTAATTTGCCCTTTAATTTTCTCTCTCTAGATTAATGATTGCTTGAAATTGATTAGATGAAGAGGGTCCCTCCTTTCACCTCTGTCTTAGACGTGTTTACATCTAAACCAAGAGGTATATGTTGACTGTGAGTTGGAATGTACCATAAGTACGTACCATGCAAACAAGCAACACTGAAAATTAAATTTCACTAAAGTGCTGGGACCCTATATAATGCCATGCATGTCCACGACTTACATTGTCGTCAAATAATTAACGCGTCTTACTTTTCTCAAAATAGGATTTTTCACCTACCAATTCGTAGCTTAACACGTTTTTGCGTTTCCGTACAGTCTAGTTAATAATAATAAAGTAATAATAGTATAATTACCATTTTTTCTTTTAAAAAAAAATTAGAAATCGCATAAATATTATAATTTCAAAAGGTCAAAATCCAGAATCACCCAAGTTTCTCCACTTTAATTTTTATCAATAGATTATTGTTGCTTGAAATTAATTTGATGAGGGTCACCGCTTTTCATGTCTGTCGTGTGCTTGCATTTAGACCACAGATATATGTCTAGTAATAAATGCCATTTATCTGAATCTTTTTTTTTTTTTAAATAGAAATTTCGCATATAACACGTTTTGTGTTTCCTTGCAATCCAAATAATGTAATAACAAGGGTTTTGTAAATTTCATCAGTCAATGATGAAATGTCACTTGAACATTATGTACTCTAAAGTGTAAGTCATAATGTACACGAAAAATAATTCATAATAACAATAATAATAATGAATATGATTAAAACCATATCTGTTTCGGATTAATGTCAGATTTTAATATAAGTCGGAGTCAAACAATCAATATTAACCACGTTTTTCATGGGTTCCACAGCTTTTCAACAAAAACTTCTATTACAATCTATTAAAAATCTAATTGTAATCTCCACCAAACACCCACTAAATAGTAGCATGGTACCTACCCTACACAAAAGTAAAGGAAATTGTAGTCTAGCTACAATTGATTCAGTTCAATTAAACTCATGGATGTTAAATGGCCAAAACAAGTTATTAGACTTGCGCGCCATCAAATTCAACTTAGCCCACCTCGCGAGCCAGCTCGCACTCACCTTTGAGGTAAATCGAGCACGAGCCAGCTCGCTTCATTAAAGTGTGGTTTGACTTGCCCCCACAAACTCGTACCTTGATGGGTCTTCAATTTTTTTTATTTGCTAAAATTACATTTTCACTCTATTATAGCCAGATCGCACAAGAAATTTACTGTACAGTTCGCTAGTGGAACTAGGCGAGATTGATGAATACACCTTATTGCATAGTAGTCTACTGGGCATGTACTAAATATAATATTCATGGGATTCAATTATTATCCATGATTTAGGCTTTTAAGATGTCTGTTGAGATAATTCAATTTACTGCTCTAGATATTATTTATAGCACTATTAATCGATTGTACAGGCATTGTTGCATTGGACCCTATGTCAATTAAATTTCATTAGATCATTCCCATCACCCATGACATTTTTTTATTTTATTTATTATCACCCCTTTGAAATATCACTTTTCGTACTACTCACTATTCAAGTACCTATTTCTTTCGTTTTTCCTTCTCCTCTTTGTTTACCATTTTCATTTTTTTCAGATTTTACCTTAACCTTTGTTTGTATCACCAGAGGTCCCCAACCTTTCACAAATATGCACCGGAGGTCCATCTGGACAGAAACCATCAAAATCACCGTTAGTCAAACTGAAATATTAAAAAAATGAGATATTTTGACCATTTTAACGAGGGTAATTTCCGTCAATATAGTAATTTCCCTTTAAAAGCAATAAAAAAAAAAGAAAAAAATCATTATCATTTCTTCAAACACTCCACGCCACCCACCCTTCCCCCACATTAAAATCCTGCAGCCTATCGCCATTGTGGCCATCGTAAATGCCACCACCATGGCCACCAAATATGTCATCCTCCTCCGCCCTCCCTCTCCCTTAATTTCTCGTTGTGGCCTATTCCCCAAATCCGTCCTCCCCACCATCACCTCCTCCGCGTGGTTGGAAACCTATCATTTTCAACCATCGTGTATGGCCCCTCCCTCGATAAAGGCCGCTCGCCTAATCTCCTCAAATTGCGAAACTCATCCTCATTCGAAGACACCGGTAATTACAACAATTTAGTGCAAGTAGACGTGGACACATTCAATCGGGTGTTTGACATTTTTGCCCTCCGTGTCCCCTCTGACCTCTGCTTTAATCTCGAATGTCGTCTCCGTGGACACCTCCTCAACTGGCCTCGCATTAAGAATGTTGCCAGAGTCCCTTGCGATGAAATCGATGATCAATTCGAAACCCTCTTGAGGATTCACCATTGGCCAAAGTACAAGTTTCATAGAATTCACCACCATCAAAAATTCTTTCAAAATGAAGCAGATATATGGGTACTGGATGCATAAGAAGAAGAAGCACCATAAATAATAATAATAATAATAATAATAATAATAATAATAATAATAATAATAATAACTCTCGAATGACTATTGGAAATTGAAAATTGTCACCCGAGTATTGCTTGATATGCAAAGATAATTAGAAGAAAATTGTTGGGTCAATGGCTTTGAAAATTGTTGTTTGAGATGGTGAGGTTTGGAAAATGTTTTTTGTTTCAAGCAATTAGAAGAAAATTATTGGGTCAATGGTGTTGAATATTGTTGTTTGAGATGGTGGCCATGGTGGTGGCATTTGCAGCTGCCACAATGGCAGTGGGCGACAGGATTTCGGTGGGTTTATATATTGTTTTTAAAGGGAAATTACTGTATAGATGGAAATGCCCTATTTAAAATGGTCAAAATATCTCATTTTTTAAAATTTTCTAGGTTGATTAACGGTGATTTGGACGGTTCCTGTCCACATGGACCTCTGGTGCAAGTTTATGAGAAATGTTAGGGACCTTTGGTCGCACAAAACAAATGTTACAGTAAATTCTGCAAAAAAATGAAATGGTTAGGGACCGCTATATTCGTTAAATAAAATAAAAATTTACTCGATTGATATTCGAGTCTAGATAGAGTTGAGTTCTTTTCGTAGTTGAGTTTGACGAACATGTTGCTCAAGCTTGTAACTTTTCATCTCTATCAATGAAATGTACATCAATAATTAAGAGAATTTGTAAGAAAAAATATCAAATTGAGGTTTGCGCCTAGTGACATCATGTTTTTATAAATAAGACTCTTTATTTTTCTCTCTAGATTAGACTTAAATACTATATTTAACTTGTAAATGGTTTAAATCATTTTTTTTCTTTTTTGTGTGTATTTTAAATAAGTCAATGAAGTTATACTCAAACACTCATGTACTTGTAGAACGGACACTTTTAATGATATAGCTTATAACGTGACTTAACAACTGATATCTATTATATTTCTTATTCATATCTAGAGAGACTTTGTTGGATGTCTTTGAAATTCGCTTTGATCACATGTCATTCGCATTGGTTCTATGCCTCGAGCTTCAATTTTAAAAATGGGTTTAGTATGTTACTATTTAATAATTCCATAAACCACCAACAAGAAGTAATAATACTTCAATTTGTTTTCATCACTATGTACATACTTGATAAAATGGATTAGATAGGAATGAACTAAAGAAGAAACTCCAAAAGTGAAAATCTGTGACTTTTATGTTCTCAAAATTGCTAAATCTAACTTTCCCTCAATCTGCTTTTGTATTTTTAAGTTTTGAATTGCGATTAAGAGTTAAAAATCCTACTGTTTTCCAATAAATTTGTATGTTTATTTCGTCGAATATTAGAATGAATTTCAAACCATGAAGTCGGGGATTTACTCCCATGGGCCAGTCACTAAGCATTGCTGGTAATAGATCCTCAGCCTACTTAAAACCTCAAAATTTGATAATTTTCTGATTGGGTAATTAGCAACGTCCTCACCCTTTTATCGTTATTGTGAAAAACGTTAATACCTTTCATTTTTTGGCATGTTCACCATTATTTTCACATTTTATTGCGCAAAAGGTCATTTCATCTATTTTTTCAATTAAAAATTGTGAAATGACGAAAATACAATTTCCTTTAAATAAAACAAAAGGAAAATGAAAAAAACTAATTGCAATCATAGTCCCACTTTTTTTTCAAAAGCTTAAATGAGTCTAAAATAAATTATTAAAAAGGTAATTAGTATATAATGTCTATCTTTCACCTCTATTGCGAAAAATGTCATTACCTTTCATTTTTTATTTTGTCATTTTCACCCTTAATTACACATTTGATTGTGTAAACCACAATTTCCATCTATTTTCATCTAATTTCTCAATAAAGAATTGTAAATAATGAATACACCCTCATATTTAAATAATTTTTTTTATTTCTAATTCTTTAATAATTTATTTGAGACTCGTTTGCACTTTTTAAAAAATCGGGACTATTATTTCAATTAATTCATTAACTTTTTTATTTAAATATGAGGGTATATTCGCCATTTCATTATTTTTTGTTGAGAAATTAGATGAAAATGGATAGAAATGATGGTTTGCGCTATCAAATGTATAATTAAGGGAGAAAAAAATAGAGACGTTTTTTGCAATAATAGTGAAATGTATGGACATTATGTGCTAATTATCCTTTTAATTATTTATTTGGGATACATTTGCGCTTTTAAAAAAAGTTGAGACTAAGTTTGCAATTAGTTTTTTTCTTTTTCCTTTTATTTTATTTAAAGGGAAATGTATTTTCATCATTTCACAGTTTTTAATTGAGAAAATGGATAAAAATGACATTTTGCGCAATGAAATGTGGAAATAATGATGAAAATATTAAACAATGAAAGGTAAGGACGTTTTCCATAATAACAGTAAAAGATGAGAACGTTATGTGCTAATTACGCTTTTCTGATGGCATGTATATCGATAAGTAATCAGAAGTAGAACGTATTTAAGATTTTTTCACAAAAGGTATTTTATTAAAATGAAAAATATTAAAATCATTTTAATTCCATGTGCATAAAAATCATGAATAATCAATGCCTAGAAGGAACTACTCTGCTATAGTGATACAGAATCATACTCAATTAATTTCAGCGGCTGAGGCGAAAATGGAAATCGAACGCTCATTCATTTACATATTTACGTATTCACATTAATGGAATGTGAAAAAATCTATCGACTAACCTCTGTGAGCAATATGGCTGAGTAAGACGCAGTTCGATTCTCTCCATTTTCCTCGATGACTATGACATAAATCAAGTACATTGAGACCGAGATATAAAGTGCATGTTCGATTCCAACAATTAGAGTCGATGCCTTGGCTTCCTAGTCTTGTGCTTTCATCAACTTCGAGTAACTGAACCATATGACTAATTAGAATCGAGCTCTGTGAAACTTGCTGAAAGTTTGTTGAAGGGTTAGCTGTTCTTTTGCAGTTCTAGCAAATGCAAGCTCACTTTCTCTCCAAGATCCAAAAGGCATTTTACCTTGTAGCATGAAGAAGATTAAAGTTCCCAATGCCCACCTAATCAACATAAATATATAAGTGAAGAAATTCTAGGATGGCAGATATTGAGAAAAAAGAAGCATTAACCATTGAAGATTAATGGTTATGCTCACATACAGAAGGTCAAATCATCTAAGGAAACCACTAATGAACTTTGCCGAAGATGATGAACATCTACAAATGTAAGTACGCGCCTTATTTTGATGCAATGAGAGAAAAATGATGAATTGTGGGAAAAGCATACGAGTATGGTTCAATTTACATATGGTTTACTGCGTGCATTATTAGTTTGATTCCCATATTTTTCAAAATACATTTTTCTCTACTTCTTTTCAACTACACGTTCTTTATTAAAATAATATTATACGTAAACTAAAAACTTTTCATTCTTTTTTATCCACATATTCTCCGTCAACCTACTATTTTAAAATACATTTTTCAAAAAGAATGGGACTCAAAACACCCTATTTTTTTAGATATGAATTGAATTGTACAAAAAAAGATTATAACTCTTCAAACACGAGCATTGAACAATAATTCAACATTTTAAAATGTCTGCATATATATGTTTTGGTGTCTCTCCTCAAACTAGTGTGACTCCACGTTGGAAATCTCATGCTATGACTACTTAGGCCTTGCCTTTCCATTCAAAATGGTTAACCATCTCATATCTAAAAAACTAGTATGTTATAGAAGAATGACGTGTATTCATTTAAATTTTGTTTTTAATATGCCCCTCATGGGTAGTCTTTCAATTAAAATGTTTAGTAATGCTTTTCCTTAAATTGTAGATGTTTGATGGCAAAAAAAAAAAACCCAACATATCGCATGCATGTGCTCGTACTCATATAATTTGGAAGTGCTAACTTACGAGTTACATGTTTACCAATCAGTGCCGGACCCAGCACCCGGGTGGGGAGCGCGGCCGCGCGTGCTAGTCTTCGCCGGAACAGTAGATAGACAGTGGAAGCCGAAAGGAAGGGAAGAATTGAAGAAGACAAATCTGGTTTTTGATTTGGATTTTTTTTTTTTAATTTGGGTTTATTCCAGGCTTTCAGTTGTGGGCCTTTTTAAAAATAAAAAGGCCCAATCCAAATTGAATGGATCCATTACCAATTTAATTTATATGAATTTTGTCCACTGTTTTTGCAAGACCGTGAGAGGAGAAGAAACGGAACGAAGTTGAGAAGAAACAAGACTCAACGCACGCACGCAATCGCAGACGCGACCGACGGAGTGCACCGCAGTGAGCTCAGCTCGGACTCCAGAGTCCGGACTGCCATGGGTTGTGAGCAGAAAGCCTGGATCCGTCACTGCATCGGCAAAGGATGTGATTTTAAGCATTTGAAGGACCAAAAGATGGAATATTCGAGTACTGGGACTTGGACATGTGGAAAGGTAGCTATGGGATCGAAGAGGAAATTCATATAAAAATAAGGTAATTGGAAGTAATAATAAAGAGTTAAAAGTCATGGATTAAACACCGGGAGGTTGAATAAGCGAAACGAAGAACCTACATGCAAAGTATGCGAAGGAATTAGAGCATGAAGTTTGATTTAAAGATTTCCGCACGATAAATGAACAATTGAAAGGATAGTTGAATTTGAAATTCAAAGCAAAATACAAATTTGCAATTCAAAGTTAAGAATCAAAAGTTATGCGCGTTCAATATGATTGCTACGATAGAATATACCTGTCGTCAAGTGGGCGCCCCCCTGGGCAGATTTTATTCTGAATTGGACTTGGTGTCTATGCCACCCCTGTTGTCCGCTTCCTAGTTCATTTTGTAAACTTATTTTTGGGATTCTATGGCTTTCGAAGCACATTTTTTGGACTTTTGAAGGCCTATATAATTATATAATCCTTGTAATGTAGGGGAAGGATTATGATAGGTAGGGTGGGTGGGTGAGATTGGTAAGGGAATATATATTTTTAAAAATTCTTTTCTGTATATTAATGCGTATTTAATTATTTTAAGAGGGTGTTTAATGGAGATTAAAATTAAATTTTTAGTAGATTTTGATAGAAGTTTTTAAATTGTGTGGTTGAAAAGTTGTGGGACCTATAAAAGATGTGATTAATATTGATTGTTTGACTTTGACTTGAATTAAAATTAAATTTTAATCCGGACCAAACATGGGCTAAATTAGATTTATTTGTATTTTTTTGAAAAGTTATGGTCTATAGATGTAATTTTTATTTTTATCTTTACATATTTTTTTATTTAAGAGGATGAAATCCGTTATTTAATGGCCAAAATGGAGGAAATGATGAATTATATTACATAATTGAAAGGTTGAAGACAGATTGTGTTGAAAAAAAATGTTGGGTGTAAAGTTGTTATATTGTACAAAGGTTGGGGACTAAAAATGAAAATCTTTCAAATTTTTAATTTGTCATGCTGAAAATGAATTTAGGTTTTCCAGTAGAACTGAAGCAAAGCAGCTGGTCAGCTTTCCAGTTCTATAAAAAAAAATAGTCACCCGTGCTCGCCAATTTTTATTTTCCAGTTTCCATCACCCGAAACCCTAAATCGATCCCATTGAAAAATGGTCGAAGAAAACAAAAACGAGGAGAAGAAGACGAGGGAAAATCCGTGTACGACCAAACAATCCTCTAAGAAACGGAATCGCAGAGAAGTTGCGATTTTTGGAAACTACAGAAATTACTATGGATACAGAGTACACCTCTTTTCGTCTATTCTAGTCATGTTTAATGTATTTTTCTGCAATTCAATTTGATTTAATGAATGAATTCTATATTTTTATTCAGGTGTATATATTTGTATTCGTTAATGAGTAATTTAGCGTGACAATTTGTTGAGTTAATTTGTTGGACCTTCAGGGTGTATGTTTTATAGATATAAAGCACCACTCTTTTTGTTTATTCTTTCCATATTTCGTTTATTTTTTTCAGCAATTGAATTGGATCGGAGTAAATATTCTAGCATGTTAGTTGAATTAGTTATTTGGCCTTTCCGGTTGTATGGTTTATGGATATAGAGTACCCATCTTCTCTCATTTATTTTTCAGCAATTTACTTTGATTGTATAGATGATTTTTATTTTTTATTTTTTTGTGTAGATTTGTATATTTGAATTGGTTAATAAATATTTTAGCACGATCATTAGTTGAATCGGTTTGTTGGACCTTTGGGGAGTACATTTTAGAGGAAATTACTAAAATTCAGCTTGCTCGTAGATTTTTTTTTTTTTTTTTGTGTGTGATTTTCTTACAATCTAAAACTGGTGCTCCTTTTCAAAAATCTCTTAACTGATTGTTAAGATGTCATTTCCTATGAAAATTGCAGAAATTAATAAGTTCTAAGAAAGATATACCACAGTTTCAGGAATTAGCACCAAAAATCAACCTACGTTTTTGCCTTGTGTTTATAAGCTTTAAAATAGAAAACCAAATAAGAAATAACCTAACTCGCGAGAAATCTCAAAATTGTTAAAATTATTAAAAATAGAAATCTTAGTATTGCACAATATTGAGTGATTTATAATTAAAACAATTCATCTGAGTCCTCATTTCTGGTCATGTCTTCAAGGGTAATTGGCCTGTAGTTGAAGGGATAACACTTCCACATTGGTAAGATGACCAGTCCTAAACACAAAACATTGGAATAGATACGGAATATTAAATCTAATTTCTCATAAAGAACCATTGCATATTATAATCAAGGTAATCCAAAAATGCAAGACAACTCTGTATTGCAATTATCTGCCTCTTGACTGTTATGAAAAAGCTTAGCTAGATATAATTAGCTTAGGTGGAGGATAATAGGACAAAATCGAACTCCTTTGATTGTTTTCTTTCTTTCATGAACCTCTCAGTATGAGCACAAATGTATGATCAACACCTAAAGAGAACACACAATTGGATAATTTTAAACAGACTTTGAAATTGCTTGCAATCTGGTTTTGTTCAATATTCCTTTGAATGGTGATGGTGGCTTAAAATTACATTTTCATATTTCAATCACCTGCAGGTTTTCTTGATAGATTTTACAATGTAATGGTTGATGTAATCAATAGAAAAGTGCGAAAGTAGCTACCATTCCAGTTGTTGTGGGACTAGAGAGCTGCAGAAAATTAGTTTTTATATAAAAAAAATGAAAATATTTCATTGTTTAAATTATTTGAATCAAAGGTGTCATGGCCCTTTCATTGCCTTTGTTAGCTTTTGTTTTTTGGGTAAATAAAAACATGTTTGAAATATAATCATACATCTGAGTACTTGTTTCATAAGTCTTACAGATGTAAACTTGTCCGTGGAAATTGTGAAAACTTCCACAGCATTTTGAATGATCAATTTCATCTTCTGCAATTGCTCAATGGTATACGTCGATTGATTTTTACAGTCTGAATTATTTTTAATTTGTATATTGTGATTATGGTGTTCTCAGGTGGGTCAGGACTTGGAGGAAGATCCTAGAATAAAGGTGTTGAATAGGGAATGGTTTGAAGGCAAAAAATGCCTTGACATTGGCTGCAATAGTGGGTTGATCACAATCGCCATAGGTAATGAATAGTTCAATTTGTTCTATTCTGAATGTCAATTTTCACATATTGATAATTTTTTTATGACTCATAAACATGCATTAGATTTGAGTCAGTTCGCCTGTGCATGTGGGAATTTGGAATGTAGTGGCCTTGGCTATTGTCACATTGAATGTTGAAGTTCATTTTATTCTTCTTTTCTGCAGCCAAAAAGTTTTGCTGCCAGAGCATTCTTGGAGTTGACATTGATGGCGGTAAGTATCTCCAAGTTCTATCTTAGCTCTTCTATGTATATTTCTTTACAACTATGTTAGATGTCATAATAGGTCTGGGGGTGCGTATTACCCACCCTATTATAGCAGATAAACTTTTGTGGTTATGTTTAAATCTTGCAACTTTCAAGTGCAATTGTGTTGTATTTACCGGTGAAAATAATTTATTGTTGATTACCCAATTCAAATGTCATTAATAATGATAAGCTGCATTGTAGTACAACATATAATAATACCTTTAACATGTAGTAGGGCTAATTTGGATTAAACAGTGTTGTCACTATCTATAGCCAAGTACTTACTTTATATCTTATGTCTGTTGAGAGATCAACATGCTACATGCCATATGGAAAAAAACTGGGATTAGCCTCTTTGGGCATGTGTTGGATGATACACCAAGATCAGAAATAGATGTCCTTTTGAGCTTGAAACAAAATAGAGCTCTATGGTAGAACAAATAGCAAACCAGATCTTTTTCATGTTTGGGTTGGATTAAATTATGGGCAACTTTAAATAACCTTTATAATATCTGATGTTGTAAGATTAACAAATGCCCAAGGAGGACCTCAGTTATTGGATTTTTGACAATCTTTGGTTGGCCCATGCAGATTCTTCATGTGCACTTCCATGAGTATGTAGGGAATTATTTTTCTATTATTATATTGTTTCTATTAAAATGATACATGTGTAATACTGATCAAGTTTTACCACTAGTAAAACTTAGTAATCAAATTCACTCCTCGTGTTCGAACCGGGATTTGAAACCAAACCTCTCCTCAGGAGGATAGATCGGGCGATTCGGGTGAGATCAAATGTAGATCCTTCTAGAATAAGGTGATTCTTTATTTGATTGAATTTCAAATATTTAAATTATCTTACTAGATTTTTCATTTTGTAAGAAAATTATATTTTTCCAATTTGTCTATTTACTGAAAATGTGAGTATGCTCCTATTCAGTTTAACCATTATAAAATCTGAGTTAAAATTGATTACCGGATTTTATCTGTTGAACTGTATGGGGGGTGTTGAGGTGGGAAAAAGAAGTGCTATTGTTACATGGACAATTAAGGTTTCTTATCCAATTACATTAATATGGACTTATAGTGGTATGTGGGGAAGAGGAGAAATTAATTAGGTACATATTTACACACTTGATGTCCCATTAGCCGAAATTAGGTGAGTTCCCTTGATGATTCTTTTTCCCAGGTGAAGCTCTCGCATGTGAACACGGGTAGATTTTTGGTCTATGCCTAATTCATTTGTACGAATTGATCTACTCATCCCAAGTATTATGCATATGTGGATATTTATTAAGTCTTTGAGAACATGTCATTGCACACATTTTTCTAAAATGGAGTGAATTGTTTTAATCACGGTTCATCATATTACAGATAGAATTGAAGACGCACATTGGACTCTCAGGAAAGTTGTGAAGATGAGTGCTCATAAATTACCTTCCAAGAAACCCAAATCAGCAGATACGGAGTTAATTAATGGGTTGCAGAACCATACAAGTAAATTACCGACTGAAGTGACACTGGAGAAGTCTATTGATACTCCTCGTTTGCAGGGAGAAGATCTCTTTGACATAGTCTCTTTTCAGAAAGGAAATTTTGTTCAGAATTGGAGGCCACCGGAAGATAACTACCATACAATTATTTGGTAAGAACTTCTGTTTTTGGTTCTATGTCTAATTGATTTAATGTTTACAAATGAAAGCTCTGTGTTGTATCGTCCTCACCTTAAATGAACAAGAAATAGTTTGTTTCACAATTTAATTCAGCGTCGATTAGAGAAGGTTCTGGTGTTTTGATGATGTCATGATTTGGTGGAAAGTTCGCTTTAGTTTCTGCTATTTATTTTTGGTAATAAATGGATTTTGTTCTCATTTTTCAGTTTAAGCGTGACAAAATGGATACATTTGAACTGGGGTGATGAAGGATTAATCACTTTGTTTTGGAAAGTCTGGAAGTTTCTTCAACCGGTAGAGTTTATTTATTTCTTATTCATATGCTTTTTCCTGAATATCTCTCGCCTCAACTATGCATACCTTGGGGCAGGGCGGTGTTTTCATTTTGGAACCCCAACCATGGAGCTCATATCAAAACAATCGGCTTGTGTCTGAGGTATTGCTTTACTGCAGGTCTTAAATCACACAAAAATGATCATTAGAAAGCTATATGGTGAATATTTGTAATATTAATCAGTGGGAGGCCTACGGTGTCGTGATTATTTATTATAACTCTTTTAGAAGTAGTTTGAACTAACTTAATATTTTGTTCTTACTGTTAAAGATAACTGGTCTTTTTATATTGTGCAGACAGCAGCAGCTAATTATAAAAAAATTCAGATACCTCCACAAGATTTTCAGGATATACTTCTAGACAAGGTAAATCTGGCTTCAAAGTTGTTTCAATGTAATATTGAACTTTAATGTTCAGAATCAGCTAATGGAACTTTTCAAAATCTCACGATAATGTTAATGCAGATTGGATTTCGCAGGGTAGAGAACTTAACTTCCCGATTATCTGGTAGCAAGTCTGGATTTAACAGACCAATATTAGCTTTCTGGAAATGAATAGTTTCAGCACCTATGGAGAAGTTATAAATTTTTGAGTCTTGCGGTAGGATGAGTATCTTTGAGGTAAATTAGAATTGAACAGAAAGAAATGTGCTATAAAAGTGTTCTATTTCCTATAATCTCTCTCATATGGTTCACCGCGTCTCTTTTATTAGTTTCAAGCTGATCACCCTGCCTGAAGAAAACGAATGCTGAATAAAACACTCCTAAAAATCTTTCATTTCATTGTCGATAACTAACTAACTAAATAAATAGCGCGCGCATACATATATCGAAAAATTTAGAGTGATTGCAGAATTCCTTAATTTAAAACCATGTAAAAACTATATCTAACAACTCAGTTTTAAAGTTTTACTAATGGTTTCAGAAGTTTTAAAAAATTTCATAAAAGTATCCATACCCAGATTATTATATCTAGATAAATGATGGTGGAGATTAAAATTAGATTTTTAGTAAATTTTGATAGAAGTTTTTGAAATGTGTGGTTGAAAAGTTGTGGGGACACATGAAAGATATGGTTAATATTGATTGTTTGACTTTGACTTGAATTAAAATCTCTAAAATTAGTCCTAATTTGTACACTGTAATTTTGTCTTAAAATAAGCATATGTCTAATAATCTAAGAATATTTATGAAATAGGAAGCACGATGTAGGTTTATATGTTAACCATGCATGCATGTAAAATTCTTCTTACATTTTTCACATTATCATTATATTTGGTAGACCTTACATAAATTTTGAAACGGTGTAGAGACATAAGGTATTTATATTTTGTTTTCAACATCACAAAGTGGATCATTTGAAAAACTAAAAAAAAATAAAATCCAACTATACAATTTTACTAATAGGTAACATCAACTGGTTCATTAATAGATTATCTCAAAAGCATAAGTTTAACAATCGAAAGTTAAAATACATAGTGAATACATATCGACTAGAAATATTGAACAAGACAGACATTATACAATATCTTCTTACCAATAGACCAATACAGAATTAAACATATCACAAACATTTAAAAACAACCCTTATTACAGTACTGACACATCCACACCAGTGCAAACACGTGCACATTTTATTGGAACACACAATAAAAAGGCTTATATATCAATGATTTGTCTCAATATCTTTTGTGACTTCAATGAAGTAAGCCAGCAAAGAAATTGGATGTTTCACATCTTCATTGAGCATCTCATACTCCAAAGTCCATGTGACCATGTCTATGTTACCTTTGGTTTCAACATGAAGAGTTATGATGAAGTCCTTGTACTCTTCCATCAAATCTCCTTCAAGCATCTTGTATTTGATTAATTTATTTTCCTCCTCTATGGCTTCAATCACCTGTTTAGCTCTCCTTTCCTTTCCATCTGTTATACCCACAAATTAATTTCATCAGTTGCAAACTCATAATTGATCGAGCTTAATATAGGTAAAAGTTGACGTATAAAATGTTCATTCTAAGAGCATGATCGCAATAGACCAAATCAGAAGGGAGTGAGATCAACTCAGACAAACATCTCGTTGTCGTTTCTATGAATTCAGTTATTTTAGATCTTTCAATAAATTATCTACAAACATAACAGAGTCGAATAGTCAGTTATTATGCTTTCTTTTTCATAAAACAATTTTTTTTTTTTTTGTCACCTGAACCAACATGATGTTGTACAAATCTCAAATCTCTTACTAGATTTGTCAATTATGAATCGTCTGGGATGATACAAATTGGATTCATATAGTCAATTACAAATTTATTATGACATGAAAAAATCGTAAAATATAAATGGTAAAAATCTCGAATCATGGGCGTAGACGTATATGACATGCATACGTACCGTGGGTGTACCTCCAGCAAATTTTGGAGCCAACCTTTCCATATTCCCCTTCATGGAGATCACAACCGTGTACTAACTTGGGTATTTTGTGGGATATGTGGTGGGGTTTGTGCTTGAAGAGTTCATGAAATACATCTCCTCCATGCTTGAACTCTATTTGAGCAACCAACTTACCAGTTAGCCCCATCTCTTCAACAATGCAGATATAAGCACTTACAAGATACAGATACTCAATTCTTCAACTCATTATATAGTTGAGGCCTAGCTGCTCTACTCCTACCAATTTTTATTCTAGGTCCCCAATATGTGAACTGTATTGCAACTCGATCCCCCAATCTACGTTTTTTGGCTGGAGTGGTCACCAATCTATTGGTTTTGTGTCCTTGATGCGATTACCTAATCATATATGAGCCTAGGCGCTTCACTCGTACCCCAGTTGTATGTTATTAGTGGGAAATTTCAGCACGGTTCCCTATCAACATATGAGCCTATGTAATACATCTTGTTGGGTCTACAATTTATATCCGCTTTTTATTCACATATTCCGTAGGATTCACAACATAAAAGCACTTAAAAGAACTATCAAACAAACTCTTAATTACTAGAAAAACTCTAGCACTTGTCCTCAACCTATATTAACTGTCTTGCAACTTGGTCCCGGATCTACTTCGTTTTGCTAGAGTGGTCGCCAACCTATTGGATTTGTGGCAGTGATAGTCCTTAAATGCCAATACTTGATAATTTAGTTGAGCCTAAGTGCTTCTCTTGTACCTCAATTGTCTTTAATTATTGGGAACATTCTAATACTGATTCCAAACCTATAAACTATGTAGCAACTTGATCTCCAACCTTTTTTTTTTTTCTTTGCCAGTGTCATCTCTGAACTACTAGTTTTTTGGTGACAAACTGTAGTTCTCAATGACAAATTATTTAGTTGAGTTGCAGGCCTATCTGCCCCACTTACCCAAATTGTATTTAATTATTTTACAAGTTTGTATTATTGTATATAACTTACTCTACTTCTTCTTCACTCTGATCCAAACTGTATTTAATTATTTTAGAAGTTTGTATAATTGTTTAATTTACTTTAATCAAGTAATCATTTATTACTTAAATGCTTTTTTTAATTATAAATTACTTTTCCTACATCATATTTTCATTATAATAAGCTTTTACTTGGGTAGAGGCAAATCATGCCAAATCAGGAGTAGTAGCTGTAGATGAATTATTTTTAACAAAAATGTTTAATAATAGTTATGTCACTTATATATATTTTGTCCCTACAGAATCCTTATCACATAAATAGTTTATTAGAGAATGGCTCAAACCCCAAAATAGTTGTTGGGGGCAGTTCACTCTTAAATGTATTATTTAAAATTTCGAACCATTTGCTCTATAATTGAGTTTTAAAAAAATAGTATGCAGAAACAAGTCATTATGTTTTCCAATTAAACAACTATATCTCTGTAAATTATAATTTCAAGATCCCAGTTCCCGATGGACCTAGGGGTGAGCAAAACCCGACCCAACTTGTCCAAACTGTCCAAATCGAACCAACCCGACCAGTTTGGGTTGATTTTTTTTAATGTTTTTACAGGGCTGGGTGGGTTGGTTGTGTATGCGGGTCGGGTCGGGTTATGAGTTAACTTTTAAAAATCGAACAAACCCACCCAACCCGATTATATTTATGAACTTTATAAGTGTTATGATGTTATTTGGAAATTCTTAGAATAATATTATAAGACTTGAATAGAATGCATTTTACGAAAAAATAGTATAAACAAATACACTTTAAACACAAAAAAATTTATTGACTTCATATAATTTAATATCAATCTATCCACGTAACATTTTCGGGCATAAAGTGCCAAAATAATTCATATTTTTTTGTTCATTGCAACTGTGGAGACCAAATATAATATAAGTCATGAGTCAATTATAAATTCGTCTAACTCAACCCGTTTACTTTAATCTTTATTGACAAGTTGTCACAANGTATTTTACGAAAAAATAATATAAGCAAATACATACTTCATATAATTTAATATCAATCTATCAACGTAACATTTTTGGGCATGAAGTGTAAAAATAATTCATATTTTTTTGTTCATTGCAACTGTGGAGACCAAATATAATATAAGTCATGAGTCAATTATAAATTCGTCTAACTCAACCCGTTTACTTTAATCTTTATTGACAAGTTGTCACAACTCGATCAACCAAACCCAACTCCGACTAATACTTGATTGAGTTGGGTTGGGTTTCAATCTTTACACGGGTTGCGTTTGGTTAAATTATAATCAAATCGATCATATTGGGTTGGATTTGGATTGGGACAAAAATCGACCCAACCCAACCTATGCCCACCTTTAAGTGGACCTATGATAAGATTGAAGTATTTTACGAAAAAATAATATAAGCAAATACATACTTCATATAATTTAATATCAATCTATCAACGTAACATTTTTGGGCATGAAGTGTAAAAATAATTCATATTTTTTTGTTCATTGCAACTGTGGAGACCAAATATAATATAAGTCATGAGTCAATTATAAATTCGTCTAACTCGACCCGTTTACTTTAATCTTTATTGACAAGTTGTCACAACTCGATCAACCAAACCCAACTCCGACTAATACTTGATTGAGTTGGGTTGAGTTTCAACCTTTACACGGGTTGCGTTTGGTTAAATTATAATCAAATCGATCATATTGGGTTGGATTTGGATTGGGACAAAAATCGACCCAACCCAACCTATGCCCACCCTTAAGTGGACCTATGATAAGATTGATTCTTAATAAAGAAATGGTACGAAGTCAACAAATCTCAATGTACAGTAAATTTTTATAAAATAATAATGTTGGAATTGAGAAAAATTATTATTTTAAAAGGATTATTAGTTTATCGATAAATAAATATTTATTAATTTATAGAGTATTTTATATTTTTGTAACTTGTACTATATTCTACCATAATAATGTAGGAAATAATAATAAGAAGAACTTTGAATGTGGCGAAATTCAAAATTTAAGCACACAAAAAGTGCACTCGTTAAAGAAAAAACATTAATGTACATACTTTGATTTCAAAGTTTAATTTCTTGGAAGATTAGATGTTTGTTAATTTGTATTAGTATGAAATTAAAACTATTAGTTTGTTAAAGTTAGGGATGAAGTAGAGTTTGGTTTGTACAAAGAAAAAGTAAAAGACTTTAAATACATATTTTGAAAAAGACACTAATTTAAAACGATGTTGTCAAATTAAAAGTTTGTTAACTTGTATTAGTATGAATTTAACTGTTATTATTTTATATATTTTTTGGGCCTTAATGGATCTTTAAAAAAAATTATTATCTTATGCATTTAACGGAGTTATTAATAGAAGAATTTTATCACTTAGCCCCGTCTGATTCTCATTTNTATATATATATATATATAGCATTCTTTCTACAAACATATGGTCCCACGGGCTAACATGCATTTTGAATTGATTGGGGCAATTTTTGACTTTCCTGAAATACCCCATTTGCCTTCAACATTCCACTGTAGTTGGAGTGCTCACTATAGAGGGTAGTAAAAGGATTAGGATGTAAGAAACTGTTTGTGTACAATAACATGTCACATGCATTGTCAGTGGATTGGACATGTAATGTTCTCCTGCTATTGGACCAGGCTCAAAGCCTGGCCCAATTGCTCTTTTCTAAAATATATGTGCAAAATGAGCAACAAACGGGCCCTTAAACGAGATTATTAATTTATCTAACATTCATTTTCGATGTTTACTGTATACCAATGCGTGTAATGGGCAACAAACAGACTCTTAAGTGAGATTATTAATTTATCTAGCATTCATTTATCGAGGTTTACTGTATACCAATGCGTATAAAATCGACTCGAGCATCGACCCGAAAACATCAAGAGTCAAGGGTCAAAAAATTCAACCGGAATCGAATCTGGTGCAATAAATAAATAAACACACAATAATAAAATACTATAACAACAGTTTTTTTAAAAAAATTCATGCTACTAATTTAAAGTAAATACAAATCCATTTTGACTAATTAGATTAGTGTTATACTATTAGTCTCAACACTTTTAAGAACTAACAATCAATATATTGAGATAATTTGCTTTGTTAAAATTGAAACCATTTGAGCAGAAAATGAAGTATGACATTGTTATATTAATAATGAAATGAATTTTTAAGTTAAATTTGAAAACTAAATAAATAAAAAGATTGATATGAAATTTTTTATTTAATTTTGTTGGGGTCAAAATCAATATAAAATGGGAAAATTTCATATCTAATAATTAAGTATGATTCATTTTAAAATTAAGAAAGATAAAAACTTCAAAAATAAAATATTAATTACATTTTATTTATGAAATAATAAATTAAAATATATTTTATTAGTTAAATATATTAAAATCGATACAATCTGGTCATAAATTATCGAATTAGTTAATCACAAATTATTTCTTAAGATTTTCATTAGTACTCAGTTCACTTCAATTCCCTTTAGAACCGAACCAAATCGTGCCCACTCTTACTCGAGACTTAGACTTCTAAAAGATTTTAATTAAATACATCGTGACTTTTAAGATTTTTTTTAAAAGTCTATAAAAATCTCGATTAAATCTACAAATACTTTTAGAAAGTCTCAAAAAGTCTATATTACCCTTAAATTTTTTAGTTTTTTTTTTTAAAATCCCGAATATACCCTTTTAGTATTTAGTTTGTCTCGAATTTTATTCATCATAGGTTCATATTGATTTTAGGAGATGGGCCCCGTTGAAAATGGAATCGCTATTGAACACTAATTTACAGTAATAGGCAATTATGTGGATATCTCATGGTGCTTAAAATTAATCCATTTTCTATTTTTTCCTTACGAGTAAACATCCAAAAATAGTACCTTCTACAATATAAGAATTAATCATTTTAAATATTACTTTCTCTGTCAATAATTGCAAATTGAGAGAGATCTTTAGAGATGTAAGCCCATTGAATATTATGTATGATGTAACCTTCCACAATAAAAATAGAATATATCAATTTTATTGTCGTCTTTTTAGGTAACACCACACATCTAGACAATGCAATTGTCCATAAAAAAAATTTAATTATGCTATTGAGTAAGTTCATCATGACTTGTTAGTCCACAAAATATTTTAAACAGTCCCTAATGAATAACCAAACATACAATAAAATATCGTACTCAACAAGATGTACATAAGCATAATAATGAACGAGTTAACCTACTTGTACAAAATTGAATTACAAAAATGGTTGACAAAATATGTGTTGACTAGATCTGAACCAATGATTTCAAAAACTGTTTTTTAAATCATTGGCCCAAATTTTGCCAACCATTTTGTAATCCAATTTTGTAAACATAACATTGCTCCGAATGAATAATATTGTACGAACATAACACTAATCCCCATTTGATGACCATTATAAAGTTAAATTGGGAAAAAAAATAATGTTTTGAATAATGATGTTTTGGAGAACGTGTGATTAAAAAGTTAAAAAAAATTTGAATTTATGTGTAAGATTTTTTATTTATGAATGTGTAACTAAAAATGAGCATGAGAAATAAAAAATTTTAAAATAAAGAAAATCAAATAAGGGCTAATCATTCTTTCTCGAGTGCTTCCATCTCAGCACCCTTTCGTTCATCACCTTCATCCTCATCTCTGGCTGCTTATCCCTCCTCTTTTGACTCATCTTATCACGATCGTCCTCACGGTCATCATCGCTATCATAATTATCCGCATTATCGTTGTCATAATCATTACTACCATCGATTTTGTCTAATTGAATTAGACTAATTTAGGGTTTTACACGGGAAGTAAGCGAGACTAGGGAAATTATTCTTTTTATAACTTTAATGCATTAAATTTTATTCCATTATAATAAAAAATAAAATAAACTCATATTTGTAATAAGAAACATCTTGAGAAATTAAATGGCAAATCAATAAAATGAAAGAAATAAATAAGTGAGAATAAGAAGCATGGTAGACACTCAAACAAAAGGGAAACTTCTCAGATAATAGAATTATCCTAGATGAACTATATAACTAATTCCACACACTACAAACAAGTTTATCTTACAGAGCTCTTATGAAGAATCTTGTCTCTATTCTCCATGCAATAGTAAATTCTTTATGAATCCAACCTCGTATTACCACTTAAATGCTACAAGTGCTTTTCTCGATCTTTTTGAGGAACGAACCGCCAGAGGTCCACAGCCACATCAACCTCCTTTTTCTTGTGAAATTTGTACAGCTGAGGCACATCAAACCGGAGCTAGAGAAAGAGAAGCAAGTCAGACTTTCATAACACGTATTATAAAGATGTCAACAACCAATGTCCACTTAACGCTAAGATACTTTGGAATACTAACGGAACAAAGAAAACTAACTGTACGATGATAAGTACCTCGCATAGAACCTCAGCGCTGACAGCATTATAATCTCGCAAGGCAGTCCTTTTCACGTGCTGCCATCACCAAATAAATGAGCAAGGGAAGATTTTGACTAAATCACAGGACATACAGCGATATTGTTCAAAATAATCTTTGCAATGGAAACTCAAATAACATGAAAGACACTGTGGAGTTTCGGTTGAAGGAACAAGGTGAAAAATCATATGAAAGCTTCAAAACGCTTCATAGTGCATTTAGCTAAGATGTGAAAAATAGTTGC
The DNA here is from genome assembly GCA_903798385.1 of Fraxinus cuspidata. Classification (NCBI taxonomy): domain Eukaryota; kingdom Viridiplantae; phylum Streptophyta; class Magnoliopsida; order Lamiales; family Oleaceae; genus Fraxinus; species Fraxinus cuspidata. Next base: position 27,924 of record CAIGRP010037223.1, read on the forward strand.
ACAATAACATCAGATAAAAATGCATGCCATCAAAGTACATAACTGATAGACGCGATAAAAAGGAGAGATTAACTTGTAATCAGAGTTCAAGTAAATATTCCATACAGGTCATACACAAATCCCTTTATGACATTTTCCACTTTCTCAGCTTGTATGTTTTAGGATTGCAAACCTATCAAAGGGGGTATTAGAAAATTATGAGGGTACAATTTCAGCTGATGAAACGTGATAGTAGAATGAGAAGGTTTAGATGGCGGGTATAGCTGAAGGATAATAAGATAGGGATGTATTGAAATATAAAAATGCACATGCTTTTAAAAATGTACAAGTAAACCAAAAAAGGAAAGCAAAGAGAGTAATTCCAGAGTTTTATGCAAAAGCACAAGAGAAGTTATGTAGCATCATCAAACCAAAGATAAAAACAAAGTTGTTTATAAGAAATTTCAGTAATGCGATAAAAATGAAGTGCTCTGTTCTACTGCGATAAGGTCATACAAGAGAAAATAGTTATATGATTTAAGACAAAAAAAAAAAAATTCTAGGAGACCTATAAAACTCTACTGCAAATGGAAACATTACTGTAATAGAAGGATGTGGATCTCAAAAGTAAGAGAAGCTATGACGAAGGTGAAGATGAGAAAAACAAGTGTTGTCAATTGAATTTCAAGCAACGAATAGAAGCATACCCAACACATTAATTTTATGGTAGGTGAAATTATTCAATGAGATCTTAAAAGGTAAAACAGTGCCTCATGAATATTGTAAGTGTGTCACGGTATATCAAGGAAGAATTCAAAGGACTTTTAAAACCAATTAGTTCATAACATGGAGATCTATTGAGGAAATCGCTTACCTGCTATAGAGAATTAAAAATCTTGGGAAAGAGAAACAAGGTTCAACATAGTTGGTTTGGAAAAGGTGTACAATAGTTCACATCAGCAAAGTGAAATAGTTTGGTGCTGGGAAAATAAATTAGACATAATTATAATTAAGATTGTACTCTAGGTCTTTCATTTTTAGCTTTATTATGGATGAGCTTACAAGATACATCTAAGGTGGATGTCATATGAATATTCATTCTGGATTACATAGTTTTCGCAGAAGAAGGTAGAGCTCGATAAATTGTAAGTCAAATCTTTAGATGGACAATTCAAAACTAAAAGTTTTAGTTTAAGTAGAGGTACGCCGAATACACATCTATTCTAAAGACCTATTGTTTCAAGTACTTAGTTTCGGTTATTGATAAGGAGAACTTTGAAGAAAATGTAACTTGTATAGGATTAAAGAGGGTTGAACAGAACAAGGAACTGATATAGGGATTCCACATAATCATAAGATTACCAAGTGAAAAAGCAAGTTCTACAAAATGTTCTTAAACTAACTCCAATTTATTGAATTGAATATTAGGTTGTTAAAATACAAAAATATATAATATGTACATAGGGTAGACAAGGATGTTACTGTGACCATACTAGAACAAAAATAAGAAACAAATATATAAACCAAGAAGCAGATGATTGACTACTTAACAACAAATTAAGGGAATGATGATTTGCATGTAAGGTCACGTCATGTGTACCTAAAAACATACGATTCATAAAACGATGTGATCCCGGACAAACAAGTCATTAGAATCGATAAACCCAAATCGACATGATCTAAAGTAATTGGAAAATGCTTGATCTCGTTGGATCTTTCAGATATATAAATAGTAATATAGAAATAGAAATAAAAATAAAATGAGGGTAAAAAAGGATTCATATAGCTACCCAAATTTTATTAGGAATAAGGGCTTAGGTGGTGGTGGTGGTTATTGTGGGGGGTCAGTGTTTGAACATCCTTCAAGAAAATGTAACATTAGAAAAACAGAAGCCAATTATGATGGCATGATAATTATAAACTTAGGCAACATTTTTTCCAATAAATATAGCATTTCAATGCATGTGGTTAAGCATCTATGGTGCCAGTTGAACATGATCCCTCTTGTGTTAAGATGCCGAGTCCAACTATCTCAAACTCTATTACAAACTCAAAACCATGTATTATAGGAAAAAATCTAAAAATCGAATTGAAAAGAAAAACAAAACACGGGACCAAAACGATCCCTGCATTAGAAAATGAATTTCCTCTTCACTTTTTGTGCTAGATCTACTTTTATAAAAATATTTTGAGTTGATGAAAATGGTTCCAAAAAAAAATCATAATATATCTGATAAAACGTGGTAAGATTTAGAAATTTTATGGAATAAAACATTTAATAGATTTATGATATAATTTCTAAATGTTCAAATGTACAAAAAAAGCATTTTAATAAATATGTCAAATTATTTTTCCTCTTATCCATTCACAAATGTTTGGATAGAGTTTTGCCTTAAGCCTTGAAAACATTTGAGTGTCCTAATAAAATCTTTTCCATCACAAACAATCTCAGATTTGAAACAACTACAAACTTACATCTCTTGTGGTGGTCTTGTGCAAGGAATAAACAGCTCGAGAAGCCACCTGATACATTGAGAATTTCAAGAGACTAAGACCCCTTTAAACAAACATAACTAAAGATTGAGATACGAACAAACCATAGTACAGTTCACGAATCTACCTTCAAAGCCACGGAGAGGAAATCCATGTCAGCACCTTTCCTCCTTGTACCAAATGGAGGATTCATTACTACTGTATCAACAATTCGATCTATGTAGAAGTCAAGGGCGTTAATTAACATTTTAAGCTTTTCTCTCCATCCAGATGTATAATTAAAAAAGGACACAAACAGTCATATTTTCTCAATGTATAAAATTAGTACAATGTTGCATGTCCTTATTAATCATAGGGAACACTGGGTAATTATTCTTCTAATACTATCTTTCTTAGAATTAATTTATCACGTTTGCACAAATATAAATTGGGGGGGGGGGGGGGGGGGGGGGGNCAATGTATAGAATTAGTACAATGTTGAATGTCCTTGTTAATCATAGGGAACACTGGGTAATTATTCTTCTAATACTATCTTTCTTAGAATTAATTTATCACATTTGTAGAAATATAAATCAGTTTTTTTTTTTTGGGTTTTGAATGACAACAGGAAAAGAGATACCTCGCCATTTTAAGTTCCTGATATCGCAGTGAACAAAGTCCATGACTAGCTGCAGGTGCAATTCATTGAGAACCAAACATGAAAGACACCAGATAAAAAAATAACATCAAGGCTTCTTGAAAAAAAGCATTCGAGGTCTTATAAAAATGCGTACATCAAGATCTTCGGCATTTGAGGTTGCAATTTCAAGAGATTCTGTGTCAATGTCAAGCCCAATAACGTGCCTGGTGAACCCAAACGAGCATTAACAAATCTCAGAATTCGCACTTGAATAAATGCTTTGGTATACATAGAAATTGGACAACATAAACAGGTCAATCAAGCATCAGCATATAAAAGGGTAAGTAAGTACTCACTTAGCCCCTAAGAGAGCAGCTGCGAGTCCTAATGTACCGCACCCACAACCAAAATCTGCGACCACCTTATTTTCGACATCCCCAAACGAATTCTCTGCCTAAATAAATGCTTAAAATAAACACAATCAAATCCCAAAAAATAATTACAAAAATCATTTCAATTTCTCATAAGCATTTAGTACTATAGCATAAAAATGTGAGGAAAAGGGTATCTATGAAAAGTAGAAAATAAAGAGACGAGTGGAATATAGAGAACTACAGTGTACAGCAATCGAGATGCAATATGGGGCCCAGTTGGATATTGTTCCAATTCAATCTGTTGCAGCGACAGAATCATTCGCTTTAGTGACGATAAAGAGTAGGGAATACAAATACAAAGACAGAACAAAAAACCCCTACTCACAAACACATATAATACATATCAATGGAGAGGAAAACCTTAGGGTTCTCGAACTGGTCAAGAGATCCAAGGAGACCTTCCAACTGCTTCAGCTTCATCTTGAAAGGGTGGGCGTGGGTGTGGGGGACTGAATGGTAGCGAGGGAGAGTAAAAAGAAAGCTAAAGATTTTTACTAATTTCTGAGCTCAGTTCATAGTTTTAATTAATTAATTAATTAATTTTTTTAGAACAATTACATTTGTTAAAACATGTTTCATGAAAGAACCGAGATGCAGTTATGAGAAAAATATATTTTATTATAAAATCTAAATTTTTATAAAAGTCAAAGTCAACAATTAATTTTAAGAACATATCATACTTAATCTGCATCTTTCGAGTCGCGCATTTTATTAACTTTTATATAAATCTACCAAAAATTTAATTTTAATCCCGCTTAGCAAAATTTGTAATGCATTGACAAAACATATATAAGTTTGATGTTGTTTCATATGGTCAATTTTGAAAAATAAAGTTTTTACGCTTGGAGAGATTTAAGACTCGAAATCGAGCTTACATGTTAACAAAGAGAATTGAAGTCAAGACCCCTTCGGGGGTGGCCGGCTGGTGGAGCAGGTGAACGCGGAGACCAAATGTTACGATTTTGAATCCCCTGCCAACACTTTTTCGGTCGAGCCCGTCGCACCGGACTTGCCTAATGCGATTTATCTCTTATATGTGGTTTGCAGGCTACTGCACATGGAGCTGGGTTTACCTAGTACGCACTCACGAGTAGTGGCTGCGGGTTCCTACGTAAAAACAAAAAAAAAAGTTGAAGTCAAGGAAGTAAAATTGGGTGCAACTTTGGTTGCAATGAGGAAAAGGACCTGGTAGCGTCGTGAGGATTATTTGACATAGGAATTAGTCTCCAAATGAAAGATTGTTGAACCTTCTCTCCTCTTAAGTGACAATGACCGTAATCTCATTAAAACTACCTCCTTCAAAGCACTAGTATAAAGAAAGCCCCCTAAAATAGTTGATGCCCTTAGCTTAAAGGTGTCTTCATCTATGGCTTACAATTCAAAAATCATATGAACTCGCAAAAGAAAAAGAATATATATTGAGATTAACGATGTCTAAATAGAGAAAATCATATGCACACACATATTATAGTTAAAGAGAGGAATGGAAAATCAACTTGAAGCACGAGAACGAAGCCATATACTACATCAACCAACCCAATTGTTAATATTCCAAAAACTATGTAAATGGGACTTCAAATATCACGCTAATGAGATTCCATACATGATTATCCCATCCTATTTATAAGTGAAAGACACATTCAAATATTCAAGAGTTCACACAGAGTATACACATTAATCAAAATATTGTGACAACGTCCATATTTTAAGACAAGCAAATCAATGTCATACTATGCTCATATTTCAACTCTCGACAATAATAAGATATCACTTTTTAGGAATATACATTCAACTAATCAAGTCACATTTCACCAAAGACTAGCAATGCAATTAACAAAATCCGACATCCAAATATATGAAGTAATGATCACCGTAACTATATCTTACGAGATCGTATACTTAAAGTTGTTTGCACAGTTATACAACTTCGAGTACATGACTAAAATCTCGTTCATAAATCTACTTGTCAATATCGTTTTTATAGCAATAACCAATTTTTGTAAAAGGAAATATGCACTTTAAATATATATATACACCCTCAATTTTGTTTTAGCATAATCAATCCCTCACCATTCTACTATGGAGCAAAACTCTACTTCCATCCGGCTATTAAACGATAGACTAGCCCTCCTTCTCAAATAAATAAAAATGAAAAAGCAATCAAACAACAAAAAATTAATGAAAATTACAAACAGATTCCCATTACTTTTCGAAGGTAAAATAATCACACTTCAATAAATACAAAACTACTTCTAAAAGTATATTTTATAAAAATAAGTAGTGCTTAGCCAAACGAGCCCTTAAGTGTTAATGACATTTCAAAACCCTTCCGATTGTAAGCTCGTCACTTTCTATTTGTTCTTCTCCGTCTCCAAATGGCCTCTTCAAGAGTACTCTCCAGATTATCCTCTAGATTACAAACTGTGGCTGTAAAACTCAACAAGAATTCCCCAACCTCCACCCACTCTTCATCCTTCAAAACTGCCTCTGAATCCTCCGTTAATAAGCGATTCTCTATCGTTTCAAGGTGAACAAATACTCGCAAAATCTGCATTAGCCGCACACTCACATATGTCATTTTCTGTCTATATGTTTGTATTAATCTATTTCAATGCATTATGCACGTGGGTTTTAGGTTACCTGTGGAATTGAGTTGCGTGGAGACGATGATGCCGTTGCACAGTGCAATAGCATCGGCTCGTTTGACGTCAAGCTTGTCAACTGAGTCGCAGAAATGGGGTCTGGTTGCTCAAGGTTTGCTTTAGTTGAATACTTATGTACTAATTCTAGTTGTTGCCCATTTCCATTTCCATTTGGATATTACTTATTTGATCTTCGAAACTTATTTTGTGCAATCTATTGATTCGCTTGACTGCATTTGATACGACCACGTTTGTCTTAAATACCTACCAAGTGACTTCTTGATAGTCAATATGGAGCTAGCAATTGGGGAATATGTGGATTAGTAGTAATGTCCCTAGTTAATATATTTTAAGCATTCACCGTGTTAAAAGTCTTATTGTTGATTTAGCGGCAGTCCTTTATTATTTGGAGATTTAAAATAGACGTGTGTGAGAAATATCAGTGTCAGATACTTCGTGTGCTCCACAGTGTGGAATCATTATAGGATCCTTGCATTGTGCATATAGGTACCTACTCAGCCATCTATGGATAATTATGGACACATAAATTGTTGACTGAAGCACCAGAATTTAAGCATAGTGACTCGAATCTTATATTCCTTTTTAATTTTATTTGGTTGTGAACTTTTTCTTTTTGCCTAGTTTATGAAGAAGGAGAAAAGCAACTCATCACTTGAGTGAGAAACAATGAATAGGTAGGAAAAGTTACTCTTACCTTGTAGATATAGGAGTAGAAAGCTTAATCTTCATTTAGGGAGAATGGTTTGTGGTTTTCATCTAGCTCTCCATTAATAGCTGCAAGTAATGGATGAATGTGGATTGGTTTCGAATGTGATTGCTGCTCCAGCCTCCTAGTTTAAAAGATATTCGAGGTTCTTATTTTTTGTGGAATCAATAATGGTAGTACTACTTATCATAATAACTACTTACCCTTTTTGTGCTTTGACTAAGAGCATGTTTGGGGAATGATGAGTTTAAGTAAAGAAGGTGAAAGGAGAGGAAGAGGTCAGAGGATTCTTCTTATGTGGAGGAAGGAGTTTGATGAAGAAGGGAAAGATGGTGAAATGCTGAAATGGGAGAAGTGTTTTAATAGTGGGAGGAGACATTGGAGTTTTGGAGGGCGACGGTGACCAGAGGTAGGGGTAGCTGTGTAGGAGATGGAGAATGCTGGGTAAGATGTTGCAATGGATGGCAGCTTAAAATATTGATAAATGTTGGGAGTAATTTGGTCTTTTTGTCCTTGTACGACACGTCTTGTGTCAAGCTTGACACTAACATTTCTTGGATGCTCCATGACGTGGGCCTCACAAGCTACTTGGCGTGTCCTATTTTTTGTATATTTTTTAAGTTCCTTGTTCAAGGATGTTTCATGGACTTCTCCGGGACAAATGTTCGATACGGCATGTTTCGTTCCTATATTAAAAACTATAAAAATAAAGATAATGAATATATAAATTTAAAACTTCAAAAAATTTAAATCTACGAGTCCATGATGTATCGATTTCCTATTATTTTAGAGAAATCACGTTTCGGGTGTCCATGTACGTGTTTGTGAACTTAGGTCTTTTACATGGTCAAACCATAAAATAAGCTAATGTCCTTTTTCACATTAAGGTAGGGACATGCCCCTTTTTAACAGTTTTTAGCTCCTTCTGGCTTAAAAGAAGCAGCTTATTTTTAAGCTAACTTATGTTTAGTAAAATAAGGTGCTTAATAGCAAGTTTGACTTGATTTTAAGCTTAGCCAAACGTGCTCTAAGAAGATTGATAACTGTTTGCTTAATGTATCAACTGTACAAGACTGCTTAAGAATTTTGAAATACAGTGCAGCGTTGATGCAGAATGAAATTTTGTACCTGGTACCAGAATTTGGAATATGGACTGCCTCTTTGATATGGACTTATAATAAAGATATAACATCATGAAAAGGAATATACAGCCAATCTCCTTTATTTTGCTTACCTCAGAGTTACAAAGAAGTATTGATTCTATTTAGGACTAGCCATTCTTGATAAAATGCAATCATGAGTTTGTTCTCTGGTAAATATTCTTCTCTCGATTTAGAACCCTTATGTTGGAGAGGGACTCCAACATATCAAGGAGATTAAGTTTGATCCACGCCCGCTTGTGCGTAGCATATGATTCTTATTTGACCTTTTAAACATTTACCTACAATAAATGGTTTAAATTGTTCTAAAACCGGTTCAGGTGGGACAGTCCTTTAAGTCAACAACATATTTAGGACGGAAGATTCTCATTTTGTGTAATCTCAAGATTGATAGAAGAACACTCTGTTCAGGACCATGTTTGTTAGACATGTGTGAATGTATTTCTGGTACTTTCCTTACTGAGTAATAGATGGTCCTCTTTCTTAACAAAAAAGTCCTCTCAATCACAAAACATGATACCTTTTAAAGAGAATTACACAGGACTCTCGGGGATTGGGGATAAAGTAACATCAAAACTACAATTGATTCAATTCATGCCTTTCTTTGATCCTCCAGCATAGCAGAGACCATCACCATCACCATCACCATCACCGCCACCCCCAACTACAACTCAACCACATCTGCGTTAAACTTTGTTCGCCCTCATCACATCATCCACAAATTATACCACCCCACCAGATCCTTGCTTTTGTCAGCCAGTCACCAAGTGTATAATCATTGCCGCAACCTAAATCATGAGCAGTAGCCTCTGTGATTAGAGCATCACAACCACAACAATCCGGTATCTTTCCCACAGCTTCAACATGTCTTATCAACAGAGTGATATTCCGACCAAACTGTTGAAGCAATGCTATGGAGGATTGAAAGATATCAATATACAGATAAGGATACTTGACATGCACAAAATATTAAAGAAAATGATCTTAATGCTTCGTTGAAGTTGAACCTTCCATCTTTCTTTCATTCTCTCTTTTGGGAATAAATTTATTTTTTTATTTGCAATTAGTGGAAAATTTTGACAATCAGGTAAATATCTTCTGCTTCGATGGACAGTGATAATGGATGGGGAGTTTTAAGAGGGTTGGGATGATGCATGGTAATGTGTACGAAACAATAAACACACGATCAAGTACGCAAAACCTTCTAGTTTCCTGTTCATAAGAATAGCAAACGACTAGGCAACAAAAGCTAATTGATTCACAGAATACTGAGTCTGGAATTATAATTGAGGGAAATTTCTTAAATTTTATTATTTGATGTATCCGCGACGCTCTTCTTACAAATGACCCTAGGCAGCTAACTTGTACAATGCAGTAAAAAATCCTCGTGCAAGAAAAAAAAATCCAAAAATTACAATAAAAATTCAAAATCACTAATATTACTCAACACAATTCTTATATTATTTCAAAACCATGAGAGCTTGGGGACTATAATCCTGAGTGTTGCTCAGAAGCTTGTTTATGCTTGGAAAATCAGGGCCATTCCTCCAATTGATTGCGTTGACTTTTTGTTGTGACTGACTAATGAAATTATTCCTGAATTGTATAGATGATCACCGTCTGAAATCCTTTCCATATTTTAATTGAACTTTGCACATTGGTTTCAACTGAGAGAAAACTTACATTTTGAAATCCCAAAAAACGTGTGACTGCATGAATGCGTGGGGGTCAAGCCTTTGAGCAGAAGACAAATAAACCGAAGCAAGGTTGAAAGCTGCTTTTGTGAAATGAAACTATTTTTCGGTTAAGGATGCTGTTGTCACACACTGCAAATAATTACTTTTGATCATGAGTTTGTGTTACAGACATCATACACACTCGTGGTTGCAATGGTGACTATTACTGTGAGCGACCACAGTAAAATTCGTTTCAAATTCATAGACACTGAACTGTACAGAATAAGCTAATGGCTCTTGGACAAGTAGCAGAATATTGTAGGGTACCGATGAAACCTTTAGTTGCACTAGCCAATAATCATTGCCTACATTTGTGGCACTTTTCATAAGGTCATTTTGGTTTGTGCATCTTTCTCATGTGTTTCATTGGCTAACAAACCAACAAAAAGGCTTTTGCATTGTCAGTGCATGCATCAGAGCCTCAGATCTTGAATAGCATGGACCTCCACCTATTTAGCTACAAACATTGATCAACTTACCTAAGAGTTCAACCACTGCAAAGTAACTTCTCTGCCGCTGTCTTCGGATGTTCCCACAATCTGGTAACAAAATCGTCCAAAAAACTCCTTGCTCTCGTTACCGTAATCCCTGCCTCATGCTCCCACTTACGTCCTTGAAATTTGCTATTCATTTTTCTATACATGCAAATGGCTGATTTTAACTTGAAAGTGCAGAGTTTCCTGTTTTATTTGCTGTACATTACTGTAGGAAAACAATGACTCCCAAAGTGGACGTGTTACTAATAATTCTTCTTTATGGATGCACTGCACGTTCTTGTTAATACATTGAGATTTTACGATGAGGATTATGTTCTTGAGACTAAAGAAGGTTCTAATTATTTTAATAAAATAGTTGTTATATTATCTTATCTTATCTCTTTATAAACATCACATTCTTAAATTGGGTTAGAGTTAATAACTGCTGATCCCAGCTTGTCTTCTTACTGATAATGGTTCCATTATGCTGCATGATTAATTCTAATTATTGCACCTACTGTATTGTAAAATATTGCAACACCCTTCTAGCATCAGATAATATAATATGCAATTTGGAGGCAATATTCAGCTTGCCGCATCAATAAACTCTTGTTAAAAGTTCATGATTTCTTCACGCACATTTTCAAACATTTGTGTAATTAATGCTTTCTTTTCATAATTTTGCAGGCATTTCAATGCCTTTATGACAGCATCTTCAGGTCCAGTCCTTGTGGGGCTCCTTTCTGATGGATATGAACCTGGTTCACAGTTCTCTTTGCTGACTTACAATACTCCAAAACCTTCAAATGCTATTGTCAACTTATAATAACATGTGCCTGGATGGAGTTTGCTGATTTATCTTGTTAATTTTAACAATTGTTTTTTGTTTTATTTTTTTGTTTATGAACCTCCCTCCAAGAGTTTACAGTGAAGGTTGGCCGAAAAACTTGTGGAATTACTTTTGTTGCTTCAAAATGCTGTTTCCAGGACCTTTATAAAATCTGCAGTAGCCAACTGCAGGACAATAAGGCTTGTCTTTGCTCGTTTGTTGCCATCAACAGTGTCAGTTTGATGTAGACTCCATCCCATAAGAATTTGCTGTTGTATCGTTAAATTATTTCTCTTTTTGCGTACATTGTGCTATGCCTTAAAATCTGTTGAGTTCTTGCATAGAGTTGCTTATTGGTTACATGTCTCTTTGTACACCGAGTAATGCTATTTAACATGAACATTTTCATTAATCGGACAATTGGGCATTGGCTTCTCTGCCATCTAAACTGGCTGTTAGATTGTATTTTCCTTTTACACTACATTACTTCAAAAAAAAAAAAAAAAAGATGGGTGCCAGACTGCCAGGTGGGTTCTCGATTATAAAAGATGATTCTGGTGTCTGTAATCTGCTCTGGGTATTCGATTGCTCCATTTTGAGCCTTCTTGTTTTGCACTGAGGGTGGTGTGTCTAGTTAACTCTCCAATACTCGAGTCACAGATTTTAGACATCATTAGATTATAAGGCTATATGAGTTATCAAACCGATTTAGTTATGGGTTGAAAAATCATTAGATGACACTGCTTACTTTCCTAGGTCCGAAGCTAGGAAACAAAGGAAAATCAGAAGAAACAGTAACATAGCGGTGTGATGATGGAAATGGGGGATAGGGTAGCTTATTTTGTAAGATCGCATTTTTCAAAAGCAAGTTTAATCGGACTTTCCATGCCTTTCATGTGGTGTGGGCTATGTGTTGTTAATTTTCCAAAGTTATATTGAGTGTTAAACTTACTCAATTCTTTTATTTTACATAAAGTGTCAATGGAATCGTTAAAATTGCACGTGACTTTCATGAGAGAAAACGTCAACTAACTTAAAACTATTTTTTTATTGCTTTAAGTTACATCAAAATTGGGTGTGATCATGCATTAAGTTACATCAAAATCATGTATGATCAGCAATAAATTTTGTTCAGGTTCGACTCGAGGATGTTATTTCTGAGGATTGCGTTTACCTTTTTGCACAAGGACTTTTTCCTAACCTTCCCCAGGACCAGGTTGGGGTTCCGTTCTCCAACCTCGTCGTTCTTTTGGAAATTGTTCCGAGGGAACACCTTATCCTCAAACCGGTAAGCGTAATTTCGAACTGTCGGGATTAAGGAAGGGTACTTGTGTCATTTAAAGTTATTTATTATATGTACAATCCGACATTGATAGAGAGCTTCTATAACGGCCACACATGGCCTCCTCCACCTTCAAACCTCTACACCAACAAACTGAATTCCAACTCTCTTCGTTCACTCACTTTAAGTACTTTAAATTCCACTTCTCCTTTCGAACTCTTACTTTTTTACCCACAAAACACACTCTCCACTCAAGATTTTCACCAGTTAAAGCACAAGTTATTACTACACGTTTGGAACCCGGTAGTTCGTCCAGTGACACAGCGCTACAGCTCCCAAGAACCACCCATTATAGTCATAATGATGAAAAGGGTTCCGGGGTTTCTTCTTTTTCTTGTGTTAACAAAAGGGTTGGCATAAATTTTGAGAAAACCCCTCCTTCTACCATGGACGAACCTGTTGAGAGGAGAGTCATACTTAGGGATAGACATTCAAAAAATGGATTTAATTCCAAGAACAGAAGAACAATGGGCTCTGGAGATACAAAATTAGCAAGAAAAACTGGTAAGGGTAGGAGTAAAGTGGATGGGGAGAATATAGGCGAAAGATTCAAGAAAGACAAAAGCAATCAGGTGGAAGTGGAAAAGACAGAGAAGGGATCTAGAAAAACTAAAGTGGAGACACCTGAAGCAACCCTTAGAGTTGGGCTCGATATGTGCTCGAAAAGGGGGGATATAATGGGGGCAATTACGCTGTATGAATTGGCAAAGAAAGATGGAATGAAGTTGTCCCAGTACCATTATGCTGTTCTGTTGTATCTTTGTTCATCTGCAGCTACTGGGTTTGTCCAGCCGGCAAAAAGTGGGAGTGGTAGCCGGAGTTTGAGTCAAGTTGACCTGTCTAAGGAGAATTCTAGTTTGGGTTCTGAATATTTGAGTGATATGGGAGAAGTAGCCAAAAGAAATTATGATAGAATTCAATTGAATATACAGGATCATAAAACTGTTAATGGTTATCCTATTGAATTATCATTAGGTGATTCGAGTAAGAGTTTTGATGGAAAAAATGATGGGAAAAACTTCTCAAATGGAACTATGCAGCTTCACCCCGAAACTTTGGACGGACTTGTTCAACTGATGAAGAAGAAAGCTGCTGTAGCTTCAAATATTAAAGATGATAGAGATGAAAAAACAGGTTATGAAATTCAAGTGAGCGAGGATGTAAAGAGATTGGCACTCCAGAAGGGATTTGAAATCCACAAGGAGATGCGTATGGAAAAGGTTCCGATGAATGAAGCAACATTTACATCCGTGGCCAGAATGGCTATGTCCTTGGGTGATGGTGATTTGGCATTTGATATGGTCAAACAAATGAAGGAATTCGGGATAAATCCTCGACTGAGATCATATGGCCCTGCTCTAGCTGTTTTCTGCAGTAAAGGAGATGTTGATAAAGCATTTATAGTAGAAAAACACATGTTAGAACATGGTGTATATCCAGAGGAGCCTGAGCTCAAGGCACTTATGAAAGTAAGCCTAGAGGCTGGAAAGAGTGACAAGGTCTATTATTTGTTGCATAAACTTAGAACAAGTTTGAGACAGGTTTCACCAGCTACGGCAGATTTAATTGAAATGTGGTTTAAGAGCAAGATAGCTACAAGAGTGGGTAAAAGAAAATGGGATAAAGAATTCATTATTGAAGCAATCAAAAACGGAGGAGGTGGCTGGCATGGACAGGGTTGGTTGGGTAAAGGAAAATGGACTGTCTCTCGCACACTTGTTGGATCAGATGGCTTATGCAAATGTTGCAGCGAAAAATTAGTCACTATTGACCTTGATCCTGTAGAAACTGAAAATTTTGCCAAGTCAGTGGCAGCTTTAGCTGCACAGAGAGAAAAACATTCAAGCTTTCAGAAATTTCAAGTATGTAATATACCTAAGTATTCGTCATTTATTTATTACATCCTATGAATCTCTAATTAAGTGAACGGTGTACTGCATTGCAGAAGTGGCTCGACTATTATGGTCCATTTGAAGCGGTGGTGGATGGAGCAAATATTGGTCTTTATAGCCAACGAAGATTTAAACCATCTAAGGCAAGTGGTATGATGGTGAAGTATAGAACAGTTTTAGTGCTCCGTTTCTCAGTTTATTTTTTATTTTCTTCTCAATGCTATGTCATATCTAGGTAAATGCGGTAGTGAATGGAATCCGCCAGATGCTTCCTTCAAGAAAATGGCCACTTATTGTCTTGCATAATAGGCGCATTACGGGGGAGAAGATGGATGAACCTCTCAACAGAGCAATAATCGACAAGTGGAAAAATGCGGATGCACTTTATGCAACACCTACTGGATCAAATGATGATTGGTGAGAACTACATTTCAATGTTAAAACTTTCAATTCCTTACGTTGTTTTAGTATTTGGATTATTGTGAAACTTATCTTGTTCTTCAGGTACTGGTTATATGCAGCTATAAAATTTAGATGCTTAATCATTACCAATGACGAAATGAGAGATCACTTATTTCAACTTTTGGGAAATGATTTTTTTCCTAAATGGAAAGAAAGACATCAGGTGAGCATTTATATATTTGATTATAAGATAAATTTCTTTGTACCATGATTAACTTCTAATATTTTATTCTAATAAATGTAGTACAATAATATGTCCTACTCTGAAAGCTTATTTGCCCTTTGATATGCATAATCATCTATGCATTAATCATGAGAATTATCATAAATGCACATTACTCCTACACGATCTTCAATTGTTCTAACGAGGCATCTTGATTTTATTAATGGAAGGTTCATTTCAGATTTTCTGAAACTGGTCCAGTTTTCCTCATGCCGCCTCCATGTTCTGTTGTAATACAGGTGAGTCTTGACACTCGTTTTTTTGCTCAACATATTACAGGCAGATGTAATATCCTTGAGGCTGACAAAAGAGAGACAAGTTACTGAAAT
This sequence comes from Fraxinus cuspidata, assembly GCA_903798385.1. NCBI lineage: Eukaryota > Viridiplantae > Streptophyta > Magnoliopsida > Lamiales > Oleaceae > Fraxinus > Fraxinus cuspidata. The sequence goes on from CAIGRP010037223.1 coordinate 43,267, forward strand.
CTGAACTAATGTACCTGATGCTTTTAACTTGATAGGAGTCGGAGAGAGGCCACTGGCATATTCCAATTGTATCGGAAGTTGAACACGAGGATCAAAGAACATGGTTATGCATCTCGCGTGCAAACTCAAACCTAGCAGCAGGGCTGGATGGAGGTTTATGCTCTTACAATTTCAATGATGAACCTTCTTGTTTCTTGTTTTGGCAATATATGAAGAGACATTGATAAACTTACTTGTGTCAATACAGAATCACAGATATCTCACTCAAATACCCGGAAGAAAAACCAGGTTAAGCTAACAATGGCAAGGCATGGCAACCATGACAATGGTAAATTGCAGGAACCTCTAGAATCAGAGACAAATTCGAAAACTATTCTACAATCGTCTACGTGGGGGATACTTCCAGAACTCAAGGCTGCAGAGAAGCTTGGTAGCTGTGTAATTGATTTTCAAATATAGTAGGTTAATAGTTGGTTGATATCGAGAAACATTCTTGTGCCCAGAATCTACCATCAGTTTTAGGATTCGTCCAGCCTGGATTTTGATCTTATTTCCAGAGTTATGTGAGCTTGATAAGCGCTTCATTTTAATTCTATCGTTTTTATATTTGTTTATATTTTAATGTAATAGGTTGAGGTCATGTAGTGGAGTTCGAACCAAAACTCGAGATTCAAACCTGACTCAACATGTGAAGAGGTCAAAAATTGAATCAAAACAAAGCCGAATCAAGTCAGGGAGTTATGCCATACTTATAAATATGGTCGAAGTTTAAGTCCTACGTATCATACATAGTACTGTCTCGACATAATGCCACCTCCGTATGGGCAAGAAATAAAGCTCTTAAAAGGAGTAGAGGGTAGGACACAAAGTGAACAAAATTCACTAAACAAACGAAAATTTTGTAAAAGAAACTCTTGCAAGTGAGAGGAAGATAAAATACTAAAATTGGGAAGGATACACAACCCTAAAGTTGGCATTTCATGATTGGTGACAGCTCACACGAACCAACTCATCGTCGTCATACCGAACCAAAACCTTCACCGTTGAATATTACGTTAAATTCATTATATAATTCAAAAGGCAGACAAAAAAGACGACGCGTATTTCTTTGAAATCGTCGCATATAAACCCACAAAACCAACATTTCCTACACTATATAATTACTATAAAAATATTTCTAATTTGGATTTACATAAATTAAATACTGCTAGATTTCACAGGGGGAAGAGAGGGAGAGGAAAATGCTGAAATTCTTGGATTAGTAGACTAGAGAGAGGAAGCTGTTAGTAGTGTGTGAATTTTTTCTAATGGGAGATGAGAAATCGGAAATTATGGTGGGGGTAATCGGGAACAACAGTAGAGAAAGAGATCGAGAGCTTTTGATACCAGTGGCTGACTCCATTGACCACCATCGCCATCATGATGATGACTCTTCAAAACCCTTATCTTCCGCTTCCTCTTCTCACCATAACTCAGGCCGCGAGGTATGGTTCTATGTGTAGATTGTGTTGATGGGTTGGTTATATTAGGGCTCCAGGAATTTTTTTTTTTTTTTGAAGTTTATGGGTTTTAAGGAAATGTGGGTAAAATCATTCCTCCGTTGTTTTAAGGAAATGTGGGTAAAATCATTCCTCCGTTGTTTGATTTACAGAATTGAGACTGTTGAAGAAATAATTTGTTTTGGGTTCATGTTGGGATTTGTTTAGAAATTTGCAGCATTAGATTAAGATTATACTGACAGCTTATTAGGTTAATCTAAGAGGAAGGGGAGAGAGTAATTTTGATGGTTTGAATACCAATACAATTCTTACCTCGCCTTGTTCTCATGGATTACTCCTGGAAGAGATTGAATTTAGTTGAAACAGCTAAATTTCGAAAAGAGACAATTGCTATTCATGTGTTGACATTTGCTTTTGTTTTGCAATAAAAGCAAGTCATTGATTGTGGCATAGTGGTAGGGATTTTAGCTTATTTTATCTACCTATTACAGCTCCTTGGTTAACACTTAGCTTTATGGTCATTTATATTTCCTTTCCTGTGACATGATGATTATTAATATTACTTTGTCTCATTGTTGATCAAATGTACTCATACTAGCTTCCGCTTCCTGTATGTGTGTTTTTGCATGCACATACAGGCAATGAGCCTTGTAGTATCAATATTCAAAAAAAAACTTTATCCAAATTTTCTTATACCGCGAGGTCCCTTATATTTTATGATTGAAGGTGTTTCAAGCAGAAACTTTCCAACAATAATATGATTGTATTGTTTGTCCCAGTGGTTGCATCTAAATTTTACTGTTGTCTGAAAAATACTGTATTTCGTTGATACTCTACAGACTTTTTACAAAGTTGTCAGGAGCTGGGCTTCGAAGAAGTTTATGACTGGGTGGTGAGCACACTTATCTTTCCATACGCTCTTTGCGCTTGAGATATAACTATTGCCATTTATTTATTGATCCATCTGCACTAAATATATGCAGTTTTAGTTTTAATTTTTATTAATTTATCAGGCTTTATCTTATTGTCTTTTCGAAATAGTTTCTCTTTTCTCACTTTTTTTGCGTAATAAAGTAGGATACTTAACGTGGACACCTATTCAAGTACATTTTGTATTGATATCTGAAAGGAGAAAGACTCGGCGAACTTTGAGATGTATAAAAAAGACAATTTCATTAAAATTATAGATACACACATCTATAATAAGTTTTGGAGGTTGATATATTAGGAGATAAGACTTGTCATTGTACACCTGTATTGTGAATATCTAGAGTGAACTTAAATAAGCTTTTATCTTAACTATATTTTTTTCCTTTTTATCATTTTTTTCCTTTTTCTTTCGGAGTTTCCTTTTTAATTTTTTGAGTTGGATATTTACTGTGGAAGATATTTAACATAGAAGATAAATTAGTCAATTTGATACATGAAAGTATCAAACAGGGATTGCCTTTTGACGTCATTTGCAAATGTGGTAAAAGTATATGGATTGACATGGTAATAATTTCAGATATGAGATATAACAGCATGTGCTGCGAGAATTATTCTTGGACATTAGGCTTGGAGCTAAATTAGTCATTTTTATCTGAAAGGAGATTACCCCTCCACATTTAGCGATGGATCTATTGAGTTGAATACAGTTTAATTCCATCATCTTCATTGGATTAGCGGTTGCCACAGTGGTATCGGCATTTATGCTGGCCATTAGAACCCATTCCATTATCTATTCACGATCCTAGAAAAGTAAGTGAACCATGATCTATTAAAGGCTAGGTTCTTATGAATGCCTTGCATAGCAATGATCCTTCAACATAAGTGAGAGGTCACATTTTCTAATTTGAAATTGTTGCCACAGGTTTTGTTTTTCATAATAAAATTGCCAGACAGATATTATGTTAATGAATTTTTATCAAGTTCTTTTAATTTCTTTTCCTCGTAAATTTACTCTTGATGCTCTATGTGCTCTTTACTGCTGTGTTATTTACTATGTCAATTTGCAGTGTCATCCTCTTCCCAATAGCTATCACTTTCTATATAACATGGTGGTTTATTCACTTTGTGGATGGGTTTTTCTCACCAATTTATGCGCAGCTTGGAATTGACATCTTTGGTAAGCTTATGACACATTCTTCTAATGCCCAAAAGTACGAGTATGTCCTTTATTCTTGTTGTGTTATCATAACAGTTCTTATGCTTGAGCATGTGGAATTACAAACAAAATTCAAGTAAAATGTTGGTTGTGTAACTTTTGCACTGTTGTAATTGTGAATTCCCCTTGCAGTTTGTTGATTGTCGTATCTGTTATTTATGATAAAAGTCTTGTTCAATGATTATATTTCCTGTATCTGTCGGCTAACTCTTGCTCCTACTCCTTGATTTAGGTCTAGGATTTGTTACTTCTATTACATTTATTTTCTTGGTTGGAGTATTCATGTCATCGTGGTTGGGGGCATCTGTTTTAAGCCTTGGGGAATGGTTCATCAAGCGTATGCCATTTGTTCGTCATATTTACAGTGCCTCCAAGCAAATTAGTGCTGCGATATCTCCTGGTTTGCTTTTATTTATTTATTTGACTACTTTGGTTCTCTGTTTCAATTTTCTCGTTTGCATGGGTGAATGTTTCTTCACAATATTATTGCAGATCAGAACACTCAGGCTTTCAAGGAAGTGGCCATTATAAGGCATCCACGTATTGGTGAATATGCATTTGGCTTCATCACTTCGTCTGTCACGCTCCAGGTGTGCCATCACTTTCATGCCTCATGCCACCTTTGACTAAGCTTAAAAAGTTAATGTTAATTTTATGCTTCTTTTTCAAAGTTGCATATTTTACTAACAAAACTTGCTATAGAGCAGATCTTACACTTTCTAGAAAAGTAACTTTTAGGCTTGGCCAGACATGCTCTATATCATCTCCTCGACTAGGAAATCTGTCTAAACCATTTCTTATATTAGTGCTATTGCTGATTTGGTTTTTATTACACACTAAATTTTTGTTATCTGGTTCAATGTCTTATGCTGTATCTTGATGCTAAATAAAGCTTTTATGTTAGTTTTAGGAGAAACGTCCGTCAATATTCAATTGCATGGTATTTAAAATGGTTTGAAGATTTCCACTTTCCAGCATCAGATGCACGACTGTTGATTTGCCTTTATGAAGTACGTTACAAGGGCTATTGGGTTTCTGCTTGTCAAATAGTTCTGTATTAGGACTGAATTGGATTGATGTGCTTGATTTGTTTTAACCTAGCAGAATGTGGTTAGGCTTGATTGACTGGATTCCCATTGCTTCCACCATCTTTCTTCCCCAGAAAAAATAAAAAAGAAATAAATAAATGGTGAATATTTGCAGTTTCTACAGTTTTAGGACAATTCTAAATATTTTTCTCCTTTTCCATTTCTCTTGAAGCAACGAGCTTGCATGCCCTATTTGTAAAAGAACATTTAAGTGACAACAGGATTGACCATCAAACATGCTAAAACATTTTCACCTGCAAAAGAAGAGGCTGACTTTTCATTTGCTTACTTGTTGCATCATAATCTTGATTTCGAGTTCAAAATTCTTTTTATCTCTCTCATTTCAGAATTATGCGGCAGAGGAAGAGCTATGCTGTGTATATGTCCCAACAAACCATCTATATATCGGTGACATTTTCTTGGTCAATGCCCAAGACGTTATAAGACCAAACTTGTCTGTCCGGGAAGGAATTGGTAAGAGTTCCGTTTCTTTACTTACCATGATTACGTGCTGTTTGTTAATGAATGTACTTAATTATCTTTCCTCCGAATTTGACTTTTTACCTTTGAACAATTAAGTCTTCACTACAAATCTGCCTTCACACGCTAGCCACAGCGATATCAAGATTCTTCACTACGTATCTCTTTTTATTATTTTGTACTAATTTCCTGTATTTTGGGTTTTTTTTTTTTTTGGTGGTGTACACTGTTGGGGAGAGGGGTTATATTGAGATGCAAGTGTTGCTGCGTTAGTTCTGACATAAAGTGATATTGTTTGAAGAGACCAAGTACAAACTTAAATGTCGTTCTTTGTGGATAAGAGTCCGAGGACAAACTTAAATGTCTTTCTTTGTGGATAACTGATACTATATATGGTAGTTATTATCGATATTATCTTCCGGCTTTTGACTTTGTTCCTTGCTCGCAGAAATTGTTGTATCGGGTGGCATGTCAATGCCCCAGATACTGTCCACCTTGGATCCAAGAACTATTCAAGTGGATAGGAGTAGATCTAACAGAAGCTGATATTGAAGACATCAGATGCAGCCGGCCGGTTTTCTCTATACCTTTCTGTATTGCAGACAAGATTAAGTCAGATGAATTGTACACCGTGCACGCGATTTGCAATTAGTATTTAAATTATTTTAATTTTCAAGTGTAAGATTATAATCACATGAAATAACCATTGTCCCGGTGTACAATGTAGGGAAGTAGCGGTTGTGGAAATATAGTTTGCTTCGTGTTTTACATATCAGAAGATATAGTTGTTTAAAGTTAAAAAGATCGTTCTTTTCACGTGTACTGCTGAGTTAGAATTTAGTAACTTCATTGTGATCCTCGTAACTCTTTTTTTGCAATTATAGTATTGGTGAACTCTTCGATCCCATCTTCAATATCAAACATAGTGATTAGTATTAGATGGCATCATATTATTTTTTAATTTTTTGAGAAAATTTGTCCGCGGTATTTTTGTTTAGATAAATATTAAGGAGCTTGAAAAAATGAACGTCGAACTAAATCAGAATAAATCAAATTTGATTTTATGTTCACTGTGGATAGGAGTTATAATTCACATTGTGGGTGTTGTAACACGTAGTGTTGGCATTTAAACAATGGAGTATGACGTGGCAGGACCACATGTTGTCACACTTTCAGTGGGCAATTATAACTCTTGTCCACTATGATCAATAGATCAAATCCGGAATGTGGCAGCATCACATGTTGCCCACACTTACACGAGTAATTATAACTCTTATCCACTATGGTTAGAAGATCAAACTTGGTGGGAGATTAAATCCGTTGAATAAAATATTCATGATTGAAACAAATTAAAGTTTAGTGATTAAGGTGCCACTAAAGTTTAATATTAACCATATTTTCTTTCTTTCTTTCTTTCTTTATTTTTTTTTTTTTTTTTTTACCCAAAAAAAAAAAATTGAATGCAAAAGCACAAATAGCAAAAGAATTAAATTCAAATTCAAGATTGTTAGTGCGATTTTTTCTAATCAAGTCTACTAGAACAAGTTTAAGTACTTAAAAAATCTAGATCGTCTTGTTCTTTTATCTTATTTGTTACTCCATTTTTTGTTTTTTCATTTCGATCATTCATTAGTGCTACAAAGTCAATTGGAATTCATAAGTTTTCATCTAGTTTATTCTCATCGAGACGTAATTTATATAAATAATTGTATCAGAATTTCAATTTTTGATAATTATGTTTTATCTAAACCTTCCCATTATATTATGAATGTAAGTGTCAATTGTTGAGACGGTTCACTAAACTAATATAAAATATTTTACCTCATTATTTATAATAATGCTATCTAGTACCGTTCTAAGTGACCATACTCAATATGTGCAATTAAATGGATGCTTTGACTTTACATTTAAATAAACGTACTATTTAAAGATATTTAATTGTCACCTAAACTAATATTAAGCACCAGCTATGCTAAATAACACTACTCTATTATTTAAACGAAGTTATTATTTTATTTAACACTCATTTATTGAAGTTTTACTATAAATTAAAAAAATGCAATCTCGAGTGTCTCATTTATCCATTTCAATCCAGACCATTTTATTTATAAGTTTATATTTTATACATATTTATTGAAATCGTGAAATCTTTTATATTTGTGACTATTAATGTAACATTAGACTTGAAGAATGAGAAAAACGGTGATATAACTCTCACTCCGAAATAAATAATCATTTAATTGTTAAATAACTTGACATCTAAAATATATAAGATGTATAAACTGAAATATGTTGTTCTGATTCGATAATTCGATAATGTGGGAAGATATTTGAAGACAAAATATTTTAAGGAATTCCGTTATCAAACTTAGACCATGGATTTTTATTCTAGACGTTCATTTTAACTCAGATTTTAATAGAATTTAAATTTTGTTGTCGTCATCTCAGATTTTAATAGTTTTAAATAAAATTTGGATCCTCATATGAGATTTTTATGGATTACATTAAAATCTAATTGTTTTATTAAAGAAAAATTAATGGAAGATTTGAATAAATTTTGATGAATTTCAATCCTATAATTATACATACTTAACTGATTAAGAATTCTAGCATGACCTCTTAAATTTCCATGTATATCGAGCCCATAAATATAAAGTCAAAATCTGAACAAAAATGGAAGAAATTAATGTAAATAAAAAATCTAAAAACAAATAAATAGTATAATAAAATATTCGGTTTTCAATTATCATTCTCTTTGGAGAGAAATAAAAAGGTAGAATTGGATATTCGTTTTATTTAGCATTTGAAATTGAATTTTTATTCTTGACATTTAAGAATGAAAAATTAATTAGTCCATTCATCAACTAAAATTCTATTAACATGTCTTTCGTCACAAGTGCATTATTTATACATGATACTCGACACTATAATTAAGAAAAGATTGTCTTTTCTAATTTTGGTGATATTTATTTGCTTGACTTTGTAGATTATAATTTTTTTAAAAAAAACAAATTAAACTTACTTTAAATTTGTTGATTATTATTTGTTTGATGGCTTAGATTGATAAAAATTGTTATTTTAAATGACAAAGTTATAATTTTTGTAGAATTAATTAGATTATTACCAAATCCATTAAATTTATGATAAAGAACTTAGTAAAGTTCTTAAGAAATTCATTAAAATTTATGTTGAGCATATCCAATAAATTGAAATAATCAAACTCAAAATAGCAAAAAACTTAATAATATAAAGTTAGCACCAAAAATTATCGTTATCTTTTTGGGTAAATCTTTCATTATCTACCATTTTCTAAAAATGATGCAAATTATTTCATTCTCATTCATCTCGCAATAAATCTTCTACTTAATCGATACATGGCATGCCAACTTATGACTTCACTATGTCACAAAAATGTAATAAAATAATAATAATAATAATAATAATAATAATAATAATAATAATAATAATAGCGTTTACAGATTGTGACATAGCAGTGAAATGCACATCTAAATTGAAGTTCCGTGTTCCAGTCGAGTTGAGATTTTACAAAAAGTTCAGTGACCTCTGATGAAATGAAAAATTAGGGTCGTGCTCCCAGCCTTTTGACGTGGTGTGGTCATTGGCGCCAATCTCAAAAGGTGGGCATCTGGATTCTTAACCTATTTAAATTTGTAAATTTGAGTTTCTATGTGATAGAAATCATCAATACAAAAATTAAAATTGCACCTGCCTTTCAATTGAGCGTGAGAGAAATGTAAAGTGGCATGATGATTTTCCTTCTAAATGTAAGTCATATAAAAAATGCGTAAATATTAACGTCAACTTTGACAATTTTGATCATGTCGAGACCCAAACTTGAGAGGTTGGAAAACTCGTCCTGATTTTCAAGAGTTAAATTTGGTGCAAGAAGTGGGGGGGTCGTGGGCCGCAAGTAAGTTGTTCGCTTGGCTCACGTCTGAAAACAAGCTACCGGCATGATTGAACAGTAAAACGTTCGTGCGAGCTACAATAGCTCACGAGCCACTCAGGGAGTCAGGTTTTTTTGCCAAATTCAAGAAAAATAATTGGCTCATCCATCAAGGAACTAGTTCGTGAGGCAAGTAGAGCCACATTTCGATGAAGCGAACTGATTCGCATAATGGTCAAGCTGAACTTGGATTGTAGGCAAGCCAGATGCTCGAGTGGCCCATTTTACACTCCCTAGGTTAAATTATCTATATTTACTAGAGACCCCGTGGAAAAATGAAGTAGTTTCAAACGAAAACATACTTCGAGTGGTAAAAATCTAGAAATACAATCTTCCATTGTTTCTTGCTCTCAAAAATCAGAAGTATTCTCCATGGAAGCAAGCAGTTTTAAGCGATCATCACAGCGAGACGAAGAAAAGGTAATTTTTCAAGTTCAAATCTTCTCTTTGCATGTCATGATGTAATCTATTCGTTGAATTATTTTTCATCTTTGCCTTCTACTGCACAAAACCCTTGAGGTTAAAACCGTTCTTCACTAATCGTTTATTTTCTTTTTTCAAGGGGAAATTCAAGAATGATTATTGATTCTCGTGAAATCTTCAATTTTGCAATTATGGGAAACTTGAAAGAAAACTTAATCTATTTAGAAATTAGGCGTGGCTTGGTGCATGATTAAGTAAACAATGATTAAAATCTTACTCTAATTTAGAAATTTAAAAATTATTGGTAAATTGTTATGTCTTCATTTTACATAAAAAAAAATCCCCTGGTCTGATTCTTGGGATGGTACAGAATTTGGCTGATCCCTAATGTTATCTGCACTTAATGAAGTGATATATAGTGAAAGATTATTTAACTATGCATAGATGCGTATGTTCAAATCCTACGTGATTCCGTTCTTGTTAGGTGTAATTACACTGAAGCGGGATCAGAAGCAAGCGGAAAGCAAGCGGTCCTGGATAAAATACTGTTGATATATGGATGTGGTGCCCCAATTCCATATCAGCTGTATATTAATGTTACTCTATATAGAAAGTGAAAACATATTTTCTTATAATTCATATTGCAATCCTAGATAGAGTTAAATACTATTTTTTTAGTGTTCAAAAAAGTCAGAATCTAATATAAGAAGCAATCAGTTCTATCATATTTGAATTGAACCCATCGGCCTCTGGTTAAGGAAAATGTGTGCAAGCATCTAAAACATGCACGTTACCTACTTTGTTTTCGGTCCCTTTTTTATTCTTGAAGCACGAAGGAAATAATATTTTAACCATATCAAGGTATAGATGATTATATTTATTTTGCTCATGAACATTCCGTTGAACTTTTCAGCCATTAACTTTTATGTACAACATCTTGAGTAGTTTATGAGATGCAGTTACCTTGAGGTGCTTATGCTCGTTGTTTTGTGTATATAAGGTCTCGAGCACCTGAGTAGCTATACCGTTCTTGACATTTGAAAGCTCTCTTTGTTTCAATTCTGAATATCTTGCAGATAAATGTATACTTAGAGGTCAATAAGAAAGTTTGTTTAAATATAAAGAGGTCGGAGACCATTAGAAATGTGAAAGCGATGTTATGTGAGAAGGAAGGTATATCCGAATGTCTGCAGGAGTTCTGTTTTAAAGGTGACCTTCTCAAGGATGCCCAGAGTCTGGTAGATTGTGGAATCAATAAAAATTCGACTGTCCAAGTTTTTGTCCATACACCTATCAATCTGTTCATCAAAATGCCGACTGCTAAGAAAACAATTACTGTTGAAGCAAAGCCTGGTGATACCATCCAGAACATCAAAACTCAGATCAGGGAGAAAGAAGGCATCTGTTCAGATCAGTACACTCTGATTTCTGCTGGAAAGCCACTTGATGATAATCAGACTGTAGAATGCCTCAACATTCGAGATGGTTCGACCCTTCATATGTTGTTGAATCCAAAGGACATGTTGCTAATTTCTGTAAAAATGCGAACTGGAGAGATTCTGAAGTTAGAAGTTAAGCTCTTGCACACAATTTGCGATGTCAAAGCTATACTTGAGAGCATGGTTGGTTCGTCTCTTAATGATATGGTACTAACATATGCTGGAAAGCAACTGGAGGATTCAAAGACTCTCTCTTCTTTAAACATCAAAGAGGAATCAATTTTAGAAATGTTGCCTCTTTCTTTTCCAATATTTATCAAGAGTTCGTGTGGCAAAACTATAACTTTTGATGTGCATCGACATGACATCATTAAATGTCTGAAGGGCAGGATCCTTCAAAAAATAAAAGTGCCAACTTATTTCCAGCTCATGTTTGAGGGAAAACGTCTAGAAGACGATAGAGATCTGGGTAGCTACAATATTCAGAGTGACTGCACCCTCCATTTGGTTTTCTGGCCATCAACCTTAATCCGCCGGACTAAACTATCTATTGCAGGTAGTATAGATATACAAGATTCTACTACCATTACTGACTTGAAGAAGAAAATTCAGCTAGTGATGGACAGGCCTGTGAGAGAACTAATCGTGGATGGCAAGGCATTAGAAAGTCAGCTGACCATTGGTGATTATGGTATTAAAATGAACACAGTTATTGATGTGGCTTTGGAAGTGCGATGAGCGATTTGTAGAATCTCTATTGTAGCCGAGTATTCATGTAGTCTTGGAGCAACTTCTATGAAAATTTCTATACTAAAGGCATTAGCGAGGCTAAATACTGATAATTTTGCAGCTTACTGCATTGATAGCTTGATAACTCTGTGTTACCCTTTTAATATTTCTTTCTTCGTTGTCAGCCTGTTTTATTACTTTATTACTTATTCTATGCACTTTATCTACTTTGTTCCCTGCAGTAACTGTCAAGAAAATATGCTGAGTTTTGTTGGGTACTTTATTGATGAATAGTATAGCATGTCATTCGGCTTTCTTCTCTAATGGCCAAAACCCCGTGAACACCTAAAACTCTAGCCAAGTTTAGATGACATTTTAATTTAAAAGAGGTTGACGATCGCCCAGAAGGTCAGGGAGAATCCTGTGTTTGGGAGGCGAGCTCAACTTTGCTTGTCACTTGAAGTGTCAAGGGGATCTTTTATTACATGAACGCGTATAAAAAGTGTTCCAGAAGTGTCCGTGTGTCGCTATAGCGTTTTTTCAACGTGTTCAACTTCCATTTTCTAAATTTTTTAATATCTTCAGTTTTTGTGTTTTTGGTTCGAGTTCTTGAATTCGTGCTTCAATTTGTGTGTAGCGTTTCTGTCTCCAACCCTCTCGAAAGTTTCACTTTTGCCAATGGAGACCAGAACTATTCGTGTTCAGATAATTTGAAGTTGTAAAGATGTGGTAAATGTTTGTCAAAAAGAAACAAAAGATAGGACAGAAACTGTATTTCCCAAGCATAGAATCTTTTCATTCAGAAAAAATCTGCAAAAGCAAAAGATGCAATATGCCATACATAAGAGGACCTCAAGGAAGTTCGCCATCATTAAGGAACACTTCATTTTAAAATCTTCTTTTGACAACTCGCATTAAATTGAAGTTAAAAATGAGAGTGAAAAATAAAAACTGCACATTTCATTTTGCAACTAAACACTTGGATATGAATTTCAGAGCAGAGTGAAAAATAAGAGCTGCACTATCAGTTCCCAAACTGGATCACCAGTGACCATGGTATCACCGAGAAGCTAAACCTACTCTACTATTGTCGTTGGCATGCAATTCCAATTTTCCAACTGAATCAACAGTGATGGCCGTAATCAGTGAGAAGCTAAACTACTCTCCTGTTTTTCAATGTTGCAGCCATCTGGAAGAATTGTACCGCCAACTCTGGTCGGAGGCCAATATCGAAACACCGATCTCCCTATTATATTCTTTGAAGGAAGGGGACCCCTAATCAGAGGACAGATTTCATACATAAGAAAGTGTAAATCATCTTCAGGTGATATCTTAAATTATTTTTAACTGTCTAAAAATATTACCAGACATGCGAGTCATAGCTGTTATTTCGATTATCACCCATCACAAAAACAGAGTTCTCTGGTACACGCTGCACCAAAATACAAAGACAGATGTCATGTGATTTAAGAACAATTCCATTTTTCAATCTTGTTATGGTGGTCGGAGTACCACGCAAGGCTTCAACTCAGAGATTTTGAGGTCATAAGATTCAATCATTAATTGCCATTAATAGATTATAGACCATCTCGACTTTTTATCCTGATCTTAAAACTCACATGAGGGGAAAAATGACCTCAATAAAGTGTACAATAATCTGAACTTACAATTTGATTCATTTCATACTTGGGTACTTCAAGAATGTAATCTTCATTCCTGACAACCCCGTTTACAATCAGTTTTCCATCATGAACCTGAACTAGAAAGAATAACACAAGAACAACAGGTATTACATATCTATTTGCAAAAGATTTTTATAGATAGCTAGGAGACGATGCAGAACTCACAAATGACAAAAAGAAAATCAAAGCCAAGAACTTGGAGCATGAATCAGTAGATCTGTAAGAATATTTTTGCATTCATGATTCGAAGAACAGAAATAGATTGAAGAGATTAGCTTCTGCTGTAATATTACAGGTGATGATACTAGGGAGAGAATTTCTCGTATTATTGTGGCAGACCAAGTGCAGGATAAATTCCCTTCAAGGCAAATATAATACCTTGTGGATTAATTGTATTACTGAAGTTCTCTTAACTATGTATGTAGGTTTTAGAAAAATGACAAAAGGGTGTTGATGGACATCTGAACGGGATTAGGCATTAAATAGAATTGATAGGTTCTGCTTGAAGAAATATGGTACAATAAATAAAACCTGTTTAGGATGATGAAACCAATTCATAAATGTTGCCAAAAAGATGAAAAAGCACGTGATACGTGCCAGCCATGCAAATAATAAGTAATGCCAAGATCCAAACGAGCTGAAAGTGGAAATACGAAGACTTGGTCTTGGTCAAGCAGGTTTCCAAGTCTGTTGATTTGTTTCCGTTTGTTAGTGAATAAGTCCAAGTGGTCGAGTCTTGTTGATTATTTTTCCTAATCTGTAGCCTAATTTTAGCATTGTTGTTATCACTTTGAAGGCTATAAATAGACTAAACGTATTCAATAAATGGCAGGAATTATTTGTTCAAGTATATCTCCTTCATTCTTCTTCTGCTTCCAATTCCATTCTTCTCTTTAATTCAAATTAATTATTATCATTGGTATCAGAGCGCGGTTCCAACCATGGACACTCGCGGCGTGTCAAATGCAGAATTTCGTAATGATGTTAACGAAATTTTAGCAATGCATGAATCCAACTTTGATCAGGTGAACCTCACCTTACAAAGGGTGTTAACCGAACTTCAAGCTCTTTGAACCTCACGTAGCCCATGCCCTAGCCATCCAGAAATGAACCCATATGCACGAGAAGAATCCTCCCCCCACATAATTCTTGTTCTAACACCACAAACAACCACCCTCATCAATACCTCAAATTGTCTTTCCCAAAGTTTAATGGAGATGACCCAACTGGCTGGATCTACAAGGCGGAACAATATTTCGATTTCAAAAGTATTGCACCAGACCAACAAGTTTAGCTAGCCTCCTTCCATCTTGAAGGCATTGCTTTACAATGGCACAGGTGGCTGACCAAATTTCGAGGACCACTTACATGGGAGGAGTTCACCAAAGTAGTCCTTCTCCGCTTTGGTCCAATTGATTACGAAGATCCATTGGAAGTTCTAACTCGACTTAGGCAAACCTCAACAGTATCAGCTTACCAGGAAACTTTCGAAAAGCTTTCTCACCGAGTTGACAGCTTGCCCAAAAATTTTCTCATTGGTTGTTTTATTGCAGGACTTCCAAGATGATATCCGCCTAGATGTAAAAATTAAACAACCCAGCACCTTGGCAGATAAGATAGGAGTCGCTCGGCTAATTGAGGAACGAAATTAGTTACAAAAGAAAACAAGCCAACCTTTTCGCCTCCAACCAGCTTTAGTGGCACAAAAGACGAACCCCAATCCAATAGCTGGGGTACTAGGCCCTCCACCGAATCAACATGTAAATCCAAACTCATATACTGCTCCAACAACATTTTGTCGAATCACAAATCAAGAGGCGCGAGAATGTCGAGAGAAGGGATTATGTTATTATTGTGATGAGAAATTCATTCTTGGTCATCGCTGTGAACGTCTACAATTATTCATGATTGAAGACTTACTGCATCCAAGCCCAAATGATGATGACAATGCTCAACAAGAACCAAAAGGAAAAAGAGGCCATGCCAGAAATTTCTTTTCATGCCATTGCCGAAACCAATCATCTACAGATAATACACGTCATGGGCAAGCTGAGAAATAGGAATATAACTGTGCTAATAGAGGCGGCAGCACTCATATCTTCATTGATCAAGCTATAGTGACTAAGTATGAGCTACTTGTGATTCGGGACAAAAAGTTTCAAGTTATAGTGGCCAATCGAGATAAAATAGAGTGTGATGGGTAGTGTCGGCGCTTACCATCACCGTCCAAGGGCATTCTGTCACAGCAGACTCACTATATTCTTCCTGTTGCAGCATGCCAACTAGTTTTAGGCGTACAATGGCTTGAAACTCTTGGACCTATCGAGAAGGCTTATAAGCAACTAACCATGACCTTCAAAGTCAAAGGGGTTCTCCACATTTTCCAGGGATTGAAGCATTTTGGCATTGAAGCTTTAACAGACAAGGAATTCAACAATCTACAAGGTAGTGGGCTTTTCTTCCAAATAATCCCTCCCATCAATAGTAAACAACTAGACTCATATCCACCTGACCTGCACCGCCTCTTAGCCGAGTTCTCTCACGCATTTAAACCACCCACTGACTAACCTCCAAGGCGGTCACATGACCATCGAATTCCACTACAACCAAATACGGAACCTATGAGTGTAAGGCTATATCCCTATCCTTACCACCAAAAAACCGAGATAGAAAAGATAGTTAAAGAGCTCTTGTAATCCGGTTTGATCAGACCTAGCCATAGCCAGTTCTCATCACTAGTTTTACCAGTAAGGAAGGTAGACAGCGATTGGTGGTTTTGTGTGGACTATAGAGCCTTGAACGATATTACGATCAAAGATAAACATCCAATCCCGACGATTGATGAAATTCTAGATGAGATTCATGGTGCAAATTTTTTTTCAAAACTGGATTTACAAGCTAGCTATCACCAAATTCGAGTGCAAGAAGATGACATTTCGAAAATAGCTTTTCGAACGCACGAAGGTCATTATGAATTTATAGTAATGCCGTTTGGCCTCACAATCACACTGGCAACCTTCCAAAGTCTCGTGAATGATATATTTCGTCCTTATCTCCGAAAGTTTATTTTAATTTTTTTTATGACATTCTCGTGTACTCAAAATCCTGGGATGACCACATTTGCAAATTGTTCTAAGAAATCTCTTGACTAACAATTTGTTTGCAAAAGAATCAAAATGTCGATTTGGTGTTTTACAGGTTGAGTAATTAGGTCATATGATCTCGAAACAAGGATTGGCAATTGATCCACCCAAAATACAAGTTGTTATTAATTGGCCTACACCGACGACTATAAAAGGTGTCCACGGGTTTCTCGGCTAAGCAGGCTACTACCGAGAGTTTATCCGTAATTTCGGATGTATAGCAACTCCCTTGACCCAAATCCTGACCAAGGATGGATTTCAATGGAATAAGACGGCAGAAATAGCCTTCAAACAATTGAAAGAAGCATTGACTACACCACCAATTTTATGCCTTCCAGATTTTTCTCAACAATTTGCGATTGAATGCGATGCAAATGGAATCGGAATCGGTGCAATCCTTACCCAACACAATCGACCAGTGACATATTTTAGTGAAGCATTAAAAGGCTCGGCATTGACTTTATCTACCTATGAGAAGGAGACGTTCGCCATCGTCAAAGCAATCAAGAAGTGGCGTCCATATTTGCTTGGAAAACCCTTTACAGTCTGCATCGACCAAAAAAGTCTAAAATACCTACTAGAGAAACGAATTACTATACCCACACAAACTTGATGGCTGCCAAAAGATTCTTGGTTATGATTACGAAATTGAATATAAAAAAGGGCATAAAAATCAAGGAACAAATTCTTTATCACATGTTGTTGAATTTCAATTCTTGTCCATTTCCATGCTACATGTAGATTGGTGGCCATTGCTCCAAAAGGAAGTCCAACAAGACTTATGTTATGAAGACTTGATAAAGAAAGGTTCCTCCGAATCGAACCACAAATTGATGCAACGAGACGGCGTATGGTTCAAAAGATACAAAGTTTATCTGAGCCCCACCTTAACCTTGATTCCAAAGATAATTGCTGACTATCATTCATCATCAATCGAGGGCATTTCGGGTTTTATAAAATTCTCTCCCGTATCAAGCAAAGTTTCCTCGGGCCTAATATGCATCAGAAGGTGAATGTTTATTTGCTACAGTGTGATGTTTGTCAACGATTCAAGATCGATTGTATGAAGCCAACAAGTCTACTCTAGCCAATGCCAATCCCTACACAAATGTGGACCAATGATTCAATAAAGTTTATTGAAGGGTTGCCATCTTCTAATGGATACAAATTCATCATGGTAATCGTTGATCGATTAACAAAATATGCTCACTTTGTAGCTTTAAGACACCCATTCACCGTAGTGATTGTCGCTTAAGCCTTTGTCACCAAAGTGGTTCGCCTAAACAGCATTCCTACGTCCGTTGTTAGCGATAGGGACAAGGTGTTCATCGGTTCATTTTGGAAAACATTGGTCCATTTGCAGGGAGCCAAGCTGTGTATCAGCTCAAGTTACCACCCACAATTTGACGGCCAAACAGAAGTAGTAAATTGAACTTTGGAACAATATTTACGATGTTTTGCTGGTGACCAGCCACGAAAATGGATCAACGGGATTCGTTGCGCCGAGTTTAGCTACAACAAATCCACTCACTCCGCCAAAATGACACATTTTGAAGCTGTTATGGTATTTCACCCCCCAAGTCTACTAGCTTATGTACCGGGCACTTCCTGCATCCAAGCGGTAGATGAGTACCTATGTGATCGAGATGACATTCTACATGAACTCAGACACAACCTTGTGCTAGCTCAAGAATGGATGAAATACCAAGCAGACAAACACCAATGTGAGGTTTCGTTCGTGGTGGGAGTATGTGTATTTGAAACTACAACCTTATTGACAGTCCCCTGTAGCTTTTCGGGGCTCTATGAAACTCGCCCCTCGTTTCTTTGGTCCATATCAAATAATGGAAAAAATAGGTAAGGTGGCAGAAGACGCAACCTGGGAAAATGAGTGGCCTTTACCAAGACATATCTTGATTTTATCCTTGTGGACAAGGATCTTAAGTGGGGGAGATTAATACGTGCCAGCCATGCAAAGCCATGCAAGTACTAAGTAATGCCAAGATTCAAACATGTTGGAAGAGGAAATATGAAGACTTGGTCTTGGTGAAGTTTGTTTCCAAGTCTGTTGATTTGTTTTTGTTTGTTAATGAATAAGTCCAAGTGGTTAAGTCTTGTTGATTATTTTTCTTAATCTGTAGCCTAATTTTAGCATTATTGTTATCACTTTGAAGGCTATAAATAGCCTGAACGTATTCAATAAATGGCAGGAATTATTTGTTCAATTATCTCTCCTTTATTCTTCTTCTGCTTCCAATTCCATTCTTCTCTTTAATCAAATTAATTTTTATCAGCTCGTATATCTTTTTTATGATAGGATAGAAAATTTAGGTATCTAAGCAAATGGAGATTCTGTGTTTATTACCAATGCAATTTTTTGTTTACTTTTTCTTATTTTCGTTAATGTCCAGATAATTGGGTGATACAAATTACTAATCCTGTTGTCCAGTTTCTTCCTTGATCAATCAGGGTAACAAGAGTGGTGTATATTACTCCAAGTTCATTATATACCAATAATTGTATCCAGCACCAGCCACTTAAGAAATCAAGCAAAATCATAATACCATAACTCATCAAACCTATAAGATAGTCCTTTTCCTATAGTGTATTTAATTATAGAGGGAAGAGCTTATGGCTGATACACATTGTGCATGACATACAAATGGATCCATGATGACCATTTTATCGAATAGAGCACAAATAGGAGGGAAAAAGGTCTTAAAATCTGACCTCCACAATATCACCTTCTTTTGCAACAATCCGTTTAATAAATACATCTTCATCTGTGTATCCAACTTCCTGAAGAACTGGTGGGCTTTTGAAGATCACAATATCGTTGGGACAGGGCTTCCTGAAATAATAGGAGACCTGTAAATTCGAAATTAACATCAGCTTCAGCAAAAAACGATTGACTCAGTTACCAAAGCTTTTGTTGAATTATGGACTTTATAGTAGTTCAAATAGTAAGTTCTAAACAAGGGGAGCACATCAACATACATTTTCAGAAGTAAGAGTTCAAGCATTTAGCATCATACTAATTGCAGCAGAGAACTGAGATATTATGCATAGTTTATCATAATATAATGATGAAATAGTTTATAGATTTAAAAATAACAGCTAGACCAGTTCTAGGTCATGGAACTTGGAGCAGTGAATAACTTTTCAGAACTAGTTGAAACTGTGTATTATAGTAAGTTTTAACATGTTTCTTCTGTTTTCCAATTTTTTAGACTGGAATTGTGTGGCTAAAATTGAATCAGTGGATCGGTTAACATTAACATTACCAAACAGTATATGAATTATCTCCACAGTGAATCAGTTAACATTATAACAGTGATTTCTTACATGTAATTATCTCCAAATAATATATGAATTATTTTACATGTAATTTCTTCTTACATTCTAGATAAGCCTTCTCCACAGTGAATCAGTTAACATTTATCTCCAAGATCATATTTTCAACTCCAAGATGGAAGAATAATACCTTAGTATATCAAAACTTGCCCTAACATTTAGCAGTCAAGTTCCAAACTTTATCACCAAAATAAGAGAAGAATTACCTTTTCAGCTACAATCCTATCTCCAACATCAAATGTGGGAAACATAGACAGCGAAGGAATATATCTAGGCTCTGCTACAAAAGACCTAAAGGCAAGCGATATGGCCAATGCTGCGAAAACTGTCTTGGCGTCATCGGAAGTGAAATTCAGCCATTCTGGCAATAACCCGCTACTCTTCTCCACATTGTCATCATCTCCATCACCACCATCTCCGCCGCCGCCATCCCCTTCCTCCGGGTCCAAAACTGCCTTTACGGTCTCTTTATTGGAGTCTTCTAATCTATCAGAACGAAGGGTCTGAAAGTGAGCATTTTTACTTTCTGAGTGGTTGAAAGACAGGAACTTTGGGCCCTTGAAGAAAGATTTGAAATGGGAGTGGCTGAATTGGAGGGTCTTTGGTGCAAGATTGAAATTACTGGTGGGTGTGAAGCAGTTAACACAGGGAAAAGTAGGGTTCTTCAGAGAAGGGAATGGAGGGAGGAGCCCCTGAGTCATCATCTGGTTGAAATGGAAAAGGCAGTTGAATTGCACGGTGGACCTCCCTACGGTACCCTGTGAAAACAGTGTGTGTGGTAGTGGTGCCGGTGGGAGTAATGGGCAGTGGGGGTTCTGCTTAATCTGTTAAAATAGACCTTGTTTAATTGTGCTTATAAGCTGGTTAAACCTTCATTATAAGAAAGTTTTTTAATAAATCAAATATGTCATCAAGAGAGGATTAGAGAAAGTTTGAGGTAAAAATGAACTTTTGATACCCAAAAGTTATTTTTGGACGTGTTAGCTAATTTTATGAAAGTGTTTTTTTACTAATTAGGAAAACGTTTAGAAGAAGTTGATTCAACATAACTTCTTTTAAAAGTACTTTTAGGATAAGAAACTCTTTTAAAAATTAATTTTTAAATAAAAATAAAGGCAACTTCCTCCAAAAGCTCTTCTACGTAAAGTAAAAATAAAAACTAAAGTTATGTCAAATTAGCCCTTGATAGAATATATATCTATTCATGTGATGTGAAAAATTGTACTTTTTGAAATATCTTTGCTCTTCTCATGGTTAGTCTCATTCTTTTGTGAGTTAACTACGTAATTTTCTTTAACAAGTATTTTTCAGTAGGACGGATTTAAATAAGGGAAAATTGCAGTCGAAGTATCAAACCTTTCATTTGTGCCAATTTAAGTATCAAACCTTTAAAAAAATCGCATATCAAGTCCAAATTGACGGATTCTGTTAGTTTGACATTAAAAACTGTCAGTTGATCCTAGAAATTAAAAATTTAAGAATTCTTCTCAAATAAGCTAAGGATATTTTAAATAAAGGCTTTTTATATAGTCACGTGTTAGTCTTTCTTTATTGCTATTTGGTGGATTTTGGCCGACCAACTAGAAGCAGAGAAATGTGTGTTTCTTGATCCTTGGACATGGACAAGTCACGTGGAAAGAAAGGAATGATTTATATTCTTTTGTATTGAGTTACATGTCCGCTTCATTTGATTAGGTGTGTATGCCCTGTGATAGGATACAATGATTTAGAGAATGAACTCATGAAGGATTGTATAATTGCCCATACTCAATAAAAGATTTGGTGCTAATAGAGATCTATTGTATGATAAGACCATTCCTAATACAAGTACAATATTTAACCAAGTCTTCAAAAGTGCCCCAAATTTGATAGTTCATATTCTCAACATTAGTATTGAAAGAATCACAATGATACATCATTGTCGTGCTTACATGTTGACTATTTGAAAGAAATTAGCCGAGTACAACTTAAAAATGGGACATCAGAACTCGACTCATTTACCAAACCATAACCATTTAGGACATGTTTGGCTTGCGGTTTTTAGAAACAATTGTTCAGTTTACTCCACAAAACAAGCCATTAATATAAAACAAAACAACTGGATATAGCAGTTGCTGAAAAACAACATTAACAAGACAAGTCAGTACAGAAAAAGTCAAGTATGAGAGTTATCCACTAATCTAAGTTAACAAAAACAAATTCACACATTGATAGCAGGACTCTGTCCTTGTTTGACAATGAGTATTTTCAAACTCTTTTTTTTATATGCTCATTTTCAACTATTCATTCATAAAATAAAATATTCTGCACGTAAACCAAAATTTTTTTCCTACTTTCTAACCACACATTCTCCTAAAAAATACTATTCAAAACATTGTTTTCAATAAACGGAGGCTAACACAGCATATTCCAATCCAGCTATCACAAGCCAATCAAAGCCCCAAACAGATAATTAAATTAGGCACATATTTGATACACGGTAGCATACATGACTAAACAATATAATGAACAAAATTTGTAACTTCTTTCTATTCTCATAGCATCCCTACCGAACGTATTATGCACAAGCCTGAATGATAACCGAGGTTAACGATGAAGATTGTATAAAATACTTGAATATGTGTAATAATAAGCCATAGTAAATACAATAGGGTGGAAGAACATAATTTGTAAAAGAAGAATTGAGAAGAAAAAAAAAATGTATGCAACTAACTCCAGCGAAACATATCACTACTTCAATTGCTCGCTGTCAAGTACCATCACTGAAACCGTTACTATCATTTTTCATCCTTCTCTTCTCCATTTCTCTAGTTTGTTGGCCTTCGCTACTTGAGCCAGATGGATTTAAGCCATATTCACTGGTTGGATTGCTGTAGTGACCCGTACTGCCATACTCCTGACTTGCCAATGCCAATTTCCTGAACTTTTTCATGTCCTCGTTGTATTGCATGGTATCGTAGTCAGAACTTCCATGAGAACTGTACATCGAACTTTGTCCAGGCCTAATTCCCTCATTGAGATCAGACAGAGATACATTTCCTTCCAAGGCCCTGACAACCTGCTTAGATATGCGTTTTAGGTGACAATTAGAACATAGCTATGGCACAACTAAGTTCAAGTACTGCTTGAATATTCATCCTTATATAATCCAAACTCAAATAGAGCTTGTCCATGCCATTATTCATGATTACAAATACGAGGAGCAATGCTCAATCAGTTGGATTATTTCATAGCATTGTTGATCTTAAGGTCTCTGCTAAAACACATGTAGCATGTCTTTTGCGAGGAGTGTGTAGTCCTCGACAATGTCAAGAAAGAACAAGAAGCTAGTCTTGTTTATTATATGGTTGAGTGCTGCATACGAAACACCAACTTGAGGATTGGAATGTTAATCTTGGATTCAATTGGCACCCATATATACGGCATTTGTTAAGATAGATATCTACTATTATTAATATTTTTCTATAATGCAATTATACAACCATGTGGTTCACTCATTGATGATACTAGATAAATATTTAGTGTGGAGCTTGATGACTGCAAAAGGAAGGCAATCGAAATACCTGGCTCATTCTTGGTCGGCGCCTTGCCGAATGACGGACACAAGCAGCAGCACAAGCAACCATGCGAGCAATTTCATTAGGGTGGTAGTCCTTTTGCAATCGTGGGTCAACAAGGGCATCAAACTTTTCATCTTCCAAAGCCTGTGTGAGCAAGGGCCTTGCCTATCACAATAATAGTTTCGAGTTAATGCTTGCGCTCAGATGCTCAACTCCCCAACTCTAACAGAAAGGATAGGAAAAAGCCAATGGTTTGGGAACTATGGTTTATTCGAGTAGTAACTCACCCAGTCTACCAAGCTATCATCCATAAAAGCTTGATTACTGTCAACAGGTCGACGTCCAGTAATCAATTCCAGAAGCATGACCCCAAAGGAGAACACATCTGATTTATCTGTAAGTTTTCCGGAGGAAGCATATTCTGGGGCCATATAACTAGGAATAATGAAATGTCAGTATATAGTAATACTAAAGCTTGATTCTTAATAGGAAGAAATGTCTCAGTTGTAAAACATGAAACTATAACTAGAATCCAGCAGCTTTACATATTTATGTACAATATTGGACCCAAACTCCAACTTCTCTTTATACGTGGAGAGGAAAACAAAATTTAGTTTACTATGCAGCTTGGTATAGAAAATTATCCCCCAAGGTGTATTAGAACACATCTTTAAGAAACAAAAGTTCAAAACCTGCCCAATTAAAAGTGTTGGAAAATACATAGATAGGAAGCGCAGTGCAAACAAAATTAGCAGTGATCATGATCCCCAACCAGGGCAGAGAGGGAAGAGGTTAAATGAAAATTAATTCAGCATTCTAGACAAATAATCACCTCAAACATCATAATAAGCAACAGTTAACACAAAAGAATTAGTTTTACCCAAAAGTTCCCATCACTCGAGTGGAGACATGAGTATTAACATCAGAAGTAATCTTTGCAAGACCAAAATCTGCAACCTGAGACAATAAATGATGCACATCAATAAAATAGATAAATTTATCAATCTCCTCTACATCAATTATTTGCATGTTCAAGTTAAGTTGAGTTGCTAATTTCGATGTAGTCAGAGAAAATCTAAATAGACCTATTTTATGAGGAAATAGAGTTTCTAAATCCTACTGCTCATTTTCGAATGAGATATGAGTCGCTGCCTAACTGAGAATGACAAAAGAGAACTAAAGGGCAGCCATTTGTAAGGATCGTAATTCTCCTACCATGACTATAAAAGACAGTACCTTTGCTTCAAAGTTGAAATCTAGAAGAATATTAGCTGCCTTGATATCCCGATGAATAATCTTTGGATAACCTAAGTGTAGAAAACACCCCATTCAGAATCAAATATATTGAAGGGCGCCAAATATAAATGTTTCCCAGTTTTATATAAACATATGCCCACCAATTAAACTTACAATCCTCATGTAGATATGCCAATCCTTTTGCAGTCCCCAAAGAAATTTTCAATCTTGTTGACCAGTCCATAGTAGGTCTTCCCTTTCCTGAAATGCATTAAACTACTAGTTATCAGATGAAACGTCACACTCTACTGATAAATTTGAGGTATATACCACACACAGATCATTTAAGAGTAAATGGTGGTAAAATTCAGAATTTCAATGGTGTGACGGAACATAAATAAAGCATAAAAAGGGTCCCAACAAAATGAGGTGAAATGAGAACTTAGCTACATTTGACAGGTTTGACAAGAGATAAGAAGTAGAAAAGAAACAAGTTTTAAGTCTCTTTTCAGACTTTCAGTTATTTCAATACAAAAAAAATTAAAAAATCAATAAATGTGGTTGCATAAACTTAACATGCAAGATAATTCAGATAAGCAGTAACAAGCAAAAAATCTCCTTGGAATTATTATGATTCAATAGAAAAATCAATACTGTGTATCAGTGGATACATACCATGCAAGTGAAATTCCAAGGTGTTATTTGAAACAAACTCATAAACAAGCAGTCTCTGAGTCCCGGTGATGCAGTATCCGACTAATGAAACGAGATGTTTGTGATGCACTCTGCTTATGATCTCAACCTCAGCCTGAAATTCACGCTCCCCTTGTCCACTTCCAGCTTTTAGCTGCTTAACTGCGACCTCTTTCCCATTTTGCAGAAGCCCCCTATGCACATAACCAAAACCACCTTGTCCAAGAAGATTCGAATTCGAGAAGC
Source organism: Fraxinus cuspidata (assembly GCA_903798385.1). NCBI lineage: Eukaryota > Viridiplantae > Streptophyta > Magnoliopsida > Lamiales > Oleaceae > Fraxinus > Fraxinus cuspidata. Next base: position 68,952 of record CAIGRP010037223.1, read on the forward strand.
CCTCTGTTGCTCTCGCCAACTCTTCATATGTAAATGTGCTTTGCGAGAACCCAAAGGCCATGCCAGGTGATGGTGGTGGAAGTGGATTTTCAGGTCCAGAATAACTAGAACCAGAACCCCCACTACTGTTGTTGTAAGGAGGAGGAGGCCTTTCAAGTGAAGGGGCTGGTACTGGTGAGAGCGGAGGTCGTGAAGTACCAGTGGGTGGTTGAGAAGGTTTCGGTGGTACAGTGAAAACATGATTACCAGGTGGCAGAGCATTATGCTGCCAATGGTATCCTGGGCCGCCATATGGATCAGCTGGCAAACACCAAAAGAAATCCAAAAATAAGTACCCAGACTCCGGTTTGTTAAAGGTATGGAGATCAGCCATGGACATTGACAAAAAGGGTCATTGAAAGTTTGAAAAATCCAGGGTTCATTAAAAGTAAGCTTCTTCAGCATTATTGGCATTTGCAGATTATTTTCATATTTTCACACTTCTAGCAATATTTCTGATTCAATCTTCATGTCTCAGTTCTGCATCTTCTTCATTTTAAAGTTTCTCCCCTCACCGCTGAGATTTCTATAGAATATGACATCTAGTAACAATATGTTTGCACAGCCCCATATACATGAAAGTTAAGCATATGTATGTGGGAAAAGTTCATCCCTAATTATACCTTTTTCTTAAACCAGACTCCATTGTACACCCAATAAACCAACAACTCCCGAAGATCAATTTCTTAATTGATAATATTCCCAGAATGTATCCTTGAAAATAGATTAAATTTGTATACAAAACGATTGCATCTATATATGAAAACGTAAGAGAACCAATAGGTCATCTACTATAAACACAGTTCAAAAGATCAAATGAATTAGATAAACAATATACATTCCCATGAAAGGGATATAAAGCAATCAGTTCTGATAAATCATCAACTAAACTCAAAAATCAATATTTTAAAGCAATATTTGTTAAGGACAAATCTAGCCTTAGACTTTTAGATTGAACTTGAGTCTCGACTGTATAAAAAATCAAATCTTTTCAACTGAAAATTTGAAGAATTCTCACCTTTAGGCTCAGGTGGTGGCGGTGGTGGATAGTAATGCGTTCTTCTCTTTTTTCTCTTGCAACATATAAAAAGTATAGTCAGAATTACAAGTATAATAACACCCCCTATGGCTATGCCCACTACCGTTCCCGTTGATATCCCATTTGAATTGTCATTCGATGATGATGTTGATGGCGGAGATCTGGCTGTACCCGTCTGTTCCGGCGGTGGGTTCCTACCAGAGGGAACGGGAGGTGAATTCCTGCCGGAAGGTGGTGAAGGAGGTGTGGGTGTAGAACCAGACGGCGGGGGCGGAATTGGTGTGGTGGAGGATGGTGGTGATGGTGGGGAGGTTGACGGAGGCGGGTTTGAAGGAGGAGGTTGTGGAGGTGAAGGCGAGGACGACGNGATGGTGGGGAGGTTGACGGAGGCGGGTTTGAAGGAGGAGGTTGTGGAGGTGAAGGCGAGGACGACGGCGGCGGAGAGGAGGCTGGTGGTGTTGGACTTGCAGGTGGAGGAGAAGTTGTTGTAGGTGGTGGGGTTGAAGCTGCAGGTGGTGGTGAGGCATTGCTTGTTGGAGGCGCTGGTGGTGACGTAGGTGGTGGCGCTGATCCCGGCGGTGGCGACGACATTTTTATGTATAATATGTGTGCTTACTTTGTGTGTAATATATGCTTTGCAGTGTGTGGGGTCACATGGGTGGAGAATTATGCGGCACAGTAGAGTAAAGCGGGACCCACGCGCTGGCCCGAGATTTGCTCCGTC